>JAUOBX010069302.1:0-13278 GCA_032360705.1 Eupentacta quinquesemita
CACTAGATGTTGAGACATTGAGAAAACCCATTTTTTAGGCGGCCATTTTGAAAGTCCAAGATGGCCGCCAAATATGCGTCTGTTAAATTGCCAACATTGGTTTTCAGATTCTCCACATCATACGCTTTCCAAAAATGTATATATTGGCATTTCTCCAGAAAAATCCGACGAAATTACATAGTGAACCTGACTATATGATTTCAATAACTGTCGGAGGGGCTCCTCCCCCAAACATGGGAGCAGTAGTCCAGCTGTGGGCGAATCTGTACTTTATAGAGTCGCAACAGATGGATAGGTTCGAAGTAATTTCGAGAGCGGAAAAAGTACCCAAGAATATGGTGTAGGAGGTCAACAGTTTGCCTGCGCTTGATGAGGCAGTTGGAATTCAGGAATTGGAAGGGTGGTTGAAACCCGATGACAGGGCACAGGCTAGTGTCATTAGCGAAGGAGAACACTGGGCAGGAGACAGCATCGAGAAGGTCATTGATGGAGAGAAGAAACCAGGTTGGAGAAATGACAGATCCTTGGGGTACTCATGCACTGATAGGATGAACTGAGGATGTGAATTCATCAACACGAAGAAGAAGCCATAGAAGTAATACACAATGAGGGCTTCGCTGAGTTAGTATCATTCGACCATGGTATATTTCCAAAGAGGAATGACCCCCTCTATCAGCCATATCGTCTGCTTTGGCAGGCTACAGCCAACTAGACTACCATACTCCAAAGATATACGGGAGATAATGCAGACACGGCTATATCGCAGCATGAAAGAATGGAAGAAACCCAGACAGATGGCCAGGTAGTACCTGATGGGGCTGACAGCAATGATGAGACAGATGACGGCATGGAGGAAGAGGGGAGGGTGGAGGATAAAAGTGAGACGAAGAACGAGGAACTGGCTGGGTCACTCCAATGGAAAGTGTTACGTTGATGAGTGGACAAGGCTGGTCATCATGATATCTTAGTAACACATGCATGTATCAAGTTACATAATGTATGCATGTTATCAATCGTATCATCCTGAATCGTTCCTGAATTGCCTGAGAATTTCGCCTAGTGTGTAATTCATCTGTTTATTGTTTTCGTCACCTCTCATTGCCAGGATGCCCACCTTGGAATAATATTCATCCTCATATTGTATTGTATTGATGTTACATGATATAATAGTATGTAGCGTTCTAATAAACTTGTCTTCCAATTGCTTTATACTGATACAAACAATTTCGATTGCCTCTGCGGGCCTGGAGTAGGCTTTTGTTTCTTGCTTGAAATTCAAAGTATAAATTGATCATTTTGCTACTTGTCGCTTTTATTGCAATCCTATTCGAAATTGGATTTTCACATTGTCGTCCTATATGCCCCAGGCTGTCAGATTAACTATCCATATTTAGTATACCATATTGTCGAGAACAACCAACACTATTTGTTTCCTTTCAGTATGTTGGTGCGTTTCTTACAAGTCCCCCCTTACAATACTTGAGAAACCTCGATTGTATTTCGATTTTCCACACAATATTTTTGTTCAAAGAGCCGATGCCGCCCCCCCCCCCCCTCCGAGCTTATATAATTGTGAAGTATGCCTACGGGGTTGTTCGATCAAAAATATAGAAGAGAACATTCCTTGTCTTGAAATAGGGTCATGTAAGGTACCTGTCCCTTGTATGTATACTACCAATAACAAATTCCTGTCATATTCACATGTCCCCAGCACCTCCCGAGTTGGTCTGATATATGACTAATCTTGGGAACTGAAATTAGGGCATTGAGTCCAACCCCTTTTGCGGAGCGAAGCATTTTGTGGAATTAGCAAACATTCCATTGAAGTGGTTACGGCGGTGTTAACAAATAAAAATTATGCGCAGAAGGTGATTATTCCGGGAATTTGCACAATGGTTGCACATTTCATAGTCAAGTTGTTACCCCCTCCCCCGCCGTGATCCGACTAACAATCAAGTATATAGATGAAAAACACATTGCTACTCTCTGCCAAATGTGGATCTCATAGATCATTGGCAAAGCAGACAGTTATGGTCATAAGACCTTCATTGTAACAATTATATTTTTATTTGTGACCAGGAGCTATCAACGATGTCATGGCCACTATTCGTCTTCGTTACCCTACTAGCAGTAGGCCCAACAGAGGGAATGGAGACTGGTAAGGCTTCTTCATGATTATTCTACATCCTCTCCCCTGTGAGGAATCTTAGGTCCCTTAGGTCCCAGTTACATTAGGTCCTAGATCTCTGTTCTACAGTGACCACAATTTGTAACCGGAATAACAGGTCCAGTTTTCGATGTCTCAGACAAATTTATGTGATCGACACCAGCCACATATAATATATATAATATGATAGCGCCTTGAGCACCCGTCAGAGTGGATATATGCGCGTTACAAATCTCCTTTATTATTATTATTATTGGGCCACAGCCAAAATATATCCTGACCATATTTACTATCATAACTGTGATCACAAGCTGTATAGCCGGAATAACCGGTTCAATGCTCAATGTCCCAGACGAGGTTCTGTGGGTGGCTACATTATAACCATATTCCGTTATTCTAATCCCCATCCTAACAAAGTCTTCAATGAATGTTTTACAATAGCAGTAGCCAATCAGAGTATACCTACTGATACAGTGTGCATCAGTTAGAATAGCAACCCCGGTAGTTTACAGTACACATAGTCTTTTCTGATTGTTGACTGCTTAGTATGATATTGACTAATTTTCGTTATTATATTGTTCGTATTGAAGATTAGGTTGGGGATCAGGGATAGCGATAGTGGATGGGGATAGTTGTAGTAGTAGTAGATCGTAGAAAGGTAGATATGAATACACATTACATAATTCCCATCGTTCGTCAACTTTCACGATACATTCTTGAGCAAGGTACTCCCATCTCGATCGCCTCCCTCATATCGAAATACGTGTGCCATTTTGGTGTGGAGCCGACATCTCTAAAGTATCTTTCAGCAAAAGTGATCAATTGCCCTTATAAACGCTGATCCCCATAACGCCACTTTGCAGCCTCTGATCCATCGCAGATCGGAGCCCACTATGTATGTCTTACCGCTACGTCATCAGTGACCTCTGAACTTCCCAGTACTGTTCCCACTGTGCAAAATTGCTTGCCCCCACTCCCCCTACCTACCTCGGTTGCATTATAGCTTTGATTTCGCCCTGGAACATATTTCCCTTTTCATAAATGAACAGGAAAAACTAACTTGCTAGTCCTCGCTTTTCTGCCCGAATAGTGTTCACAATGACGGGGCAGCCGTGTTCGTATAACTATAACTTGAATGATGCATAAGTATCCACTGATCCAGGAGCATTTAGTAACAAAACTGTTAATACTGGTTACACCCAACAATAATGTGGCATACTCATATTTAGTCAGGACCAATCTCCCGATTAGACAATATTTCAATTTCCCTCGCAACGCTTCAAAGTGTATGGGCGCAGCCTTTGTACTGACTGTCAGCTGCGTAGACTTACTTGCAGACGTCACTGTCTAGTATTCGTACGCGAATTAGGTTTCTGGCGCAACTGATTCCTATGATACGGACATGAAAGTAATTCGCCGAATACAACTATTATTCGATTAATTTTAGGCCTAGCGAATGCCCAGAGCCGCATTCCAACACATTTTAGCAAATGTTTCACGAAAACGGAAGTCGTAGCTTCTGTGCATGATGTATTTTATTCGGAAGAGTGAAAGAAGAGGAATGTTGTGTCGTGGCTCATCATGACTCACAGCTCAAGTCGGCCTCAAGATTTTTGTGAAACCTGCTGAAAGTGAATGATATATTTTAGTCTTCAAATGCATTTTTCCAGTCAACATGACTGGAATGGGCATGGATTTGGTTATAGATTCTATTCCTTAAGAATTGTCATTCTCACTATCCAAAAAATAAGTTCTCTGTCACAGGGCTAAAACTCAGACCTAAATCACTATGCAATAATGAACAGATTTGCTTCTGACATGGAATATTCATTACCAATCTTCCCGAATTTGTAATTTATTGACCACATTATGAATAAGTTCACTCCTGTCGTGTGGGGAGCAGTTTGAATTTTCAAAAGTGAAAAATGACATTTGTTAGGCCTGAAATTCAGTCTTCATGCGAACTAAAACAGTTCTCGGTGGACAGATTTTGGACAGAAATTGTATTATTTCGTAAGTTTCAATCTGTTATTTCTTCTGAGTTATTCTGCAGAATATGACTCATGTGCACTTTCAGCCACAATTTTCAGCCAATTCGAACCCGAAGGTCTCAGTTTGCTACCGAGTGACAGGGTCGTGACATTTACATCGAGAACATCATTTTGCGGAAACATATATTCCAAGGAAAATTAATATGGGTCAATTTGAATTAACATCAGACATTCTCCGTAAAGCGTTCCAATCACTTCGAAGCCCCAAATTTCGCGTTGTGCTGTTACCAGTGAAAATATTACCTGGATGAATGAAAAATTACCCACATAAAACGTGACTTTTCAGAAACTGAATATCCAAATGTTTGATTAGGGGATTCCATTTGGGCTTTGGCGAACTTGAATAGGCACATAGCCTAACGTTTAGGCGGAAGTTTTGCAGTTCAAATAATATCGCGGAAATAGGCCTAGTTCCAAACGTATGGGTGGAACTACTGCTAGTAAAGTAACATTACAACCGTTGCCGTTTAACTGTTACGAAATAATTGGAGAACAAGAACAATGAGGGACGGGAAGGTGCGTGGACCTGTATACTCGCAATCTGTACAGCATTCATGGATTTTATACTCATTCGGACACACCCATATGCATGACAGGAAACGAATGCGCCTGTTCTAGCATTTGAGTATTCCCGAAATTGAATGGTATTTCCCTATTAAATTTCGGGAATGCCGAAATAAAGTTTCAAGTGTAATCTTGCGAGAACGTCAAGAATATTAGTGACATCAGTTCCCATATTTTGACATGGGGCAACGGAGAAAACCACTTTTGCCGACTGAACCAAAGTTAGCGAAAGTAAGCAAACATCGCCATGTTTAATTGCCCGATCAGGAAACTCAGATAGGAGCTAGCGATTTCCCGATCGGGAGGTTGGTCCTGACTGTATTTGAAGTGATCCCAGCATATGTTCCATTCCATTCAATTGTTGAGCTCACGCGACGAATGATCACAAGCGAACAACGCTGTTCGCAATTACCCAACTCAACTAGACATTTGCAAGCTGGTGAAGCGACTACGTGTGAGCGTATATAACCATGGATATTGACCACTGCTGATCAGAAACCTCACATTACCCATATCAATCCGACCTCCGTTCACACTAAAAAAAAGCGCTCATAGCCCATATATCTACCAAGATCCGTTCGAATCTGACAAAGTTAGATGTAGTTACGCGAATTTTACATCCAGTGAGTCAAACAGCGTTGTCCCCAAATGACTCAAATCCATTATAAGCAGTGTAGATGTCTAGATTCATTTCGGCTGCCCAAAGAGAAGTGCCACGATAGTTCAATATCCACCCAACCTGCGTTGGCAAACGAAATAGGAAGCAGTCCAATTGATACATAAGGGCAGCCACCAGAGTTATATATCCCATCGAAAGTGGTGGGTTAAGTTGGTCTGGCTTCTTCTTGAGGGTCAAATTAGTATCATAACATTACAAACACAATCGGGAACATAACAAGAGCCCAACATTGTGTATTGATTGGATTAGATGAGTGCATCATTCTATGGGGTTCAAGCCTCAATCTCTCATAACGAGCCCCAGCTATCCATCCATTGATGATCCTTTCTTCAGTGAAAATGGTTGTATTCCCAGAATGAACGATATCTCTAATGCTGTGTACAATGTTCGGGCAGTCTCTGCACGTTCCTACGTGACCATTGACATCGATAATTAGCATACTTGATAAAATAAATTGTGGAGGAATTACGCCTAAACTCTTCTAGAACTCTCTCAGTATGTCTTGGTCCATTCTGTAGAATTTCAGCCATGTTCCCCCCTGTATTCTTGGTAATATTACTGAAAATCCCCACGTATTTCCATCCAACAAAAATCCTTTTGTTCAGTCATGCTTCATCCCACCGCAATAATTTAAGAACCATTGAAGAGACAATCGCATTCTTAAATCGTATCATATTGAGGGAATAAACAGCGACCGCGAATGACAGGCATAAAATAACAACATCGACTGAATGACGAATGACCTCCACAGTTCCAGTTCTGTAAAATTTATCAGTAAATCGTCGAAGAAGGTGGTGGGATCAATTTCATTTTCTTTTCAACTCAAGAATATGTGAGAAGTTAGTTTTACACATTTTTGATACTATACTACATTGAAGAAATCAATGCTAGTGTAGGCAGGCTCTTGTTTGTTCCTCAAAAAGTAAAAATGTAGGCCAATTTCCGAGACCGCATGTGAGAAACGAATGTCTCATTGACTTAAGTGTGTGCAGGAACTAATTCACGAAACTCAAAAAGGACCCCTTGGTTCTAAGGCTCATTCACTCGATACGACAAATATCGGGCGCAATCTTGTCGCGCCCGACTTTTTGGCCCAATATTGTCGTACCGTGTAAATGCATTTTTGTTGAACTCATTGCGCACGATAAGATTTTAGCTTGTCGAGCAAAGTTCAACATGTTGAAATTTCCAGCCGACTTATCAATAATTCCTCCGTCATAGCAACCAGCCAAGAGCGAGCATTATCGTGCCGGTGTGATAATGGAATTGACTCTAGATTTAGCAAACAGTGATGGTTTTGGATTAGTTGCTATAGATATTGATATTGAAAATTTAGGTTATAGGTTGTGTTCTATCTGTCAAGAATCGTCAAAATCTCAGCAGGGAAAGGTCTGCAAAGTGATAGGTTATACGGTTAGGCTAGCGCTCAATATATAGATCATGTAGCCTAGAGTTATGTAAATTATGTATGCCTATGTGTGCTACAACTATTCAGTTTCCCTAACCAATGTGGTGAAGATTCGCCTGATAAATTTATCCTATATCTGTTGGCAAAAATATCAACGTTCCATAGGGGCTTATCTATCCTGAGTAGGCCCGCCCCAGAAAGAGGTGAGAGATGTTATTTGGGACTTCACCGGACGTCACTCAAAAATGATAAAGTTTCCCTCTGCAACTAACGGTAAAACATATAACTTGGTTAACGTGAGAACTAGCTACGACTCAATTCCACGTTCTTCAAAAATAATTACAATGATTTACTTACTATAACGGTCGCCAAGCTTTACATCACATATTATTAGGCTACGTTAAATATAGCTAGCTTAGGGTCCCAGTTCTAGCCATGTGGAAAATCGTAGAAAATTTGACAAATATCACAATTTAATAACAAAACAACAAAATTAAATAAATAATGGAATTCCCTTTCAAATTTCACATTTTCCAAAATGTTCACCCAAATTCGTGGGACAACCTATGATATGTGACATTTCCCCTTAAGTTCCTGCAAAGTTTGGAATCATACAAGCCTCACAATCCACGAATTGTGTGGAAAATTGTTGACAATTATCCAAATAGCCCCACACAGTTTGACCAGAAAAAACCTTCCAAATTCTCAATTCTGCTATTTTGTCCATCTCCCCCAAAACTATAGTCTGTGACATGTTACCTCCTTGCAAAGTTTGAACTTATTCAAGCCTTGCAATCCATGAATTTTGTGTAAAATTGTTGAAAAATTCGCCAAATATCACAATTTCACCTAAAATGAGGGTATTCCCCACAAATTTTTGCATTTTTTTAAACACTTTTTTGGAGTATGCAGTAACTTTTCACACTGGTGTGGAATTTAGTCCTGTTTGCGCTTCAAAAACCTGAGATATTCATGAAAAACCATCGAAATCCGAGGGACACTCAAACACACACACACACACGGAAACGGAAACCTTTTTTGCTGTACCACGTCTTGAGACCTTTTGACACTCATGGGTACCCCACCATGGGGTACCCCTCAATGCAAGTAACTACCCCATTGGAAGTGTTATCATAGCAACTGTTGCTGTGGCAACCAGCACCAGTGAATATGAGTGAAATGGCAAACTGACTACAATATCTAATCCGGTCTTTTGAGACTGATGATTTTTTTCATTCCTTCAAACGAGTCTAGGAATCTATGTGGTCATGTCGTCGTGTTCGTGTATGTGTGTGTGTGTATGAAAAGATATGTTTGTATGTGTGAGTGTCCATTATATTCGTGGAGCTGAAAACTGAATCAATCCGACAATATTCGCCCTCGGTGACCCAAATCAAAGAAAACGTTGTATATACGGGTTGTAAACCCGTCATTTCAATTTGGGGTTATATATATTTGTCCACTGTTGAAAAAGACGTTTGACTTTACTTCCTCTATTGGCTTATACCTTAACGCATTAGGATGACCACTCCAGCGCGTCATTCCTAAATGGATATGATGTCATGGCAGCGTGAGCCATTCGAGGAATTCTACGCAGGAGTAACTTTATAATACGCATTCCGTTCGAATATCCCAGTCTGATGTACCCTATTCCCTCATCCTAATTCGTCAATATTCGTTAACATTAGTACGCTCGCGCATAATCTACGTGCGTGACATCGGGGCGTACCGAATACCCCCTCTCTTATATCAGGTGGCTTCGAGTTCTACCCATCGTGTGGGCATCTTGCGATTTTTAGTTCTACAGCGCGTGCAGTAAAATATTTTCAATGGCTGTATTGTTCCCTGTGAATTCCATTACGAAATACCTGTCACCACACATGGAGGGCGCCGACCAAAAGTCGGACGGTGGAGCGCCCACTGGCGATGCCTTGCGAAGTATGATTGGAATTACCCGCTGGTCCAATATCTACACACGTGGTAATTAACTGCCGAATTGGGATTTCAGGAATCTGCAGAACGTCTTCGAAAATATTGTCACGATTCATGCATTTATCGTTCATGGGATGGCTCACGAGGGTCTCGGTGAAAAGAAGGTAAGGGCAAAATGCCCAGGAAGTCTTCTTCTCCCCAAGACTTCATTCCAAATGACAGAATTTAATTGACATCAACTATTCGATTGATGGTACTGTATACCATTCCTTGTGGTCTAATAATGGCGGAGAGATTACGACATTATGTGTCATTGTCTCGCACATGCTTTTGATCATCACAAGGCTCTCACATCCCTGCGGTACAAACAATGGTCCTATATAAACTGTCTCCCTATATTCTAGAGATCTGTTGTCAGCTTGAAACGCCGAAAGAACAACAATTTCGTCCAGTGCATAATTTGATGGTTATGTCACGAAAAATTGCTTACAATTCACATTTTTTCACAATCAAAATTCGACCCATAATAAAGAAGTAATCATAGTTGATGTGGAGTGGGCAGATGAATGAACATCCATGCTGAATATTCTGATGTGTGATTCGAAGGCGACTGTGTGTCGCCACTATTTATCAGATACTGGGAACGAGTTGTCAAACCCCAGGGGAGCTAGAGCGAACAAACAACGTTTCGATGAGGTTTTATCACATGGGGAGCGGTTTAGTATCGATGTATAACATGGAATATTTACTTTCCACGTAATTGTTTCGGTTGAGTGCGCACACTCCGTTCAGAATATAATGCTGGACATATCATGTCCATATAGCTTCGCTCACGGGAATTCCTGCGGATGTAGGTTAGACTAGTCCCATGTTGTCAGTGAATTATGTCATCCTAATTCACAGTATTATTAACCTTTTTCCGATTGACACGTACCACTAATTCACACGGCGGCTCGAAGCATGTTTACGCAACCTGATTTCGCTAGCACGTTTCTTGGTCAGTTCGTAATCGTTCACCTGTGAAACTGGTGATTTTCTACTGTCGGGAAAGTCATTCAGCGGGTATTCAATAGCGCCATCATCTGAGCACGTGTATCGGAGCGCTGTATGTAGTTGACCTGTAAACGAAGACCGCTAGATACGCGGGTTGCGCGGGCAGTGGGTTGAACATGACTAGTTTCGTTAACAATTCATGTTCTTTGCTGTTGAGCTTCATAGATTATATTCAGGTAAACGCATGTTCCGTGATGATACACAACATCCAAGCAATTATAATGAAAAATGCATCCAACTGCTGGCTACCATTGTGTAATTTCAATATTATCTTTCAGTGTACTGCTCCCTACACGCAGCGAACGTCACAGTGATGGAAGGTACTAACGTCAGTGCAGAAATTCGAGTGGAATGCAATATGGAATTTAGCAGTAATGGATCATCTCTTTGTAAGTAGATCAAATCAAGAAATGATATTCTAAGTGATTTATTTATAACCATGCAAATAATATATTTACCAAGCACATGCATCCAGTTGGTGTTCGATCCTCTTTCTCTCTCCCGTAACAGGAGTACCACTAGAGCACTAATAGCTCATAGTAGGGGTGGGTTACGTAGCGGTCTCCTGGCGCTGTTCCATGACCAGAGAGTATAATGAGTCGGTAGTCTGCCAGATGACCTTGAATCACTGAACACCTGATATGTAGTCTTGGCATCCAATGTCTTCCAATGTCCAAAGTCTTCTACTAACAAGCCACTCTTCATTTCATTCAACTATGTCGACATTATTCCTTCTATGATAATGTTATTTTGATAATTGTATCCAAATGAATTTGAGTATTCTGAATGAAAACCACATCACATGATATTAATAATGTTAGTGTTATACAACCTTAGTGCAACCAAGTGCAGTCGATAGTCTAGTCTAGTATAGTCTAGTCTAGTTTAGTCTAGAATGATGTCACTGTGACGGCACGAATACATAACCCATGGATGACTGAAGCTGGCAGAGATAGGCCTCATCATATACCTTGGGTGAGTCCAACCATTGCTGTATCATCAGTAAATTTTACGATCAGACATGGTTTCTCCTGGGACCTGCAGTCAGACGTACAGCGTGAATAGGAATGGGGCTGAAACTGTGTCTTGAGGCGCTCCTGTGTTAGAAGAAATAATATCTGACTGACATGTGGAAGTGAGTTTGACAAATTGGGTACGATTGGTTAGATAATTCATAATCCAGTGAATGACCAGTGTTGAATGCCCATGTTTATGAACTCAGTGAACAAACCACATATGCACACAAGCCACCTACCGATGCACGTGCGTGCTTGAATCAGGAAAAGCCATCTGTCTCGCGAACTTGTCTTTCGAGAATCCTTCACCCGTGACCACAAGAGTCACACGAGGTAAAACCATGGTTCCTTCTGATCAGAGAAAGCTGATCAATTCGTAAACACCTGATGCCTCATGCAAAATTTCGATTCGACCAGCCATACCAATCAAGAGATACAGCGCTCACAAGAGAGCGGGACATACACACATAAACACATAAACACACACGCACATGCCTTCTGGTTTTCTTTCAACCACCGTAACGGCGTACAGCCAACAGTCGAGACTCATTGCAACTGATCCGACTAACTAATTACCTTTGTGAGTTGTATTTAGCGCTATATAAATGTCTTCTCCTTCTTCTTCGTAATTCTTCTTTGGATTTCTGATGTCAGTGACGATTTTTCAACGCAATTATATGGTTCTGTCTCATCAGTGAGATGCAGTTATCTTCTGCCCCTGGTATAGTTGGATTTTCTGCAGGAGCCTTTGGAGCGCCCCAGGATGCTCTCCTGAGCTGGTGGTATCGTTATCCAGTCAATCACCAAACAGTCGTCAATCATCTCCCAGCCGTGATTAACCGAGGAAAGGAGGGTGTGATACTGAACGAGGCTTGTCTCGTGAACAGATGATTGTTAGCTCGCCCGATGGGCGTGTTATCCCACTTGCCAGATGTCCCACTGCATTTGGGCTAAAATTTTGAAATTGTGAAAAATCGATATTTTGGCCAACTCGAAGTTGTTAACACGATAACTCAACCACACCTGAATGGAATAGGCTCATACTCAGTATGTGTGTTCCCCATGACCATTACATGATTCCTATCATCTTGGGGTCAGGTCAGAGGTCATCTGAGGTCAACAGAGATCAAAGGTTGGAATCCTTGAAAACACGATAAGTCCAGACTGCTCATCCTGATCAAGCATTACAACCCGTTGGTCCCTATTATCAGGTCATTCACGAATCCAAAAGCAAGAGACGCTTGTGAGGCACCATTTCAAAAGCGTTCTCAGAGAAAATATTATATCAACAGCATTGCCGTTATCAACCGGACAAGTGAAATCTTCTATAAATTCCAAGAGATTAGTCAAACATAAGCGCCTCTTCCTGAAACCATGCTGAGAATCCCGAATGAGACTATACTCATCGAAATAATTTACCATATGATCTCGGATAGTAAAACTCAAGGGCCTGTTAATGAAAGGAAGAGACTGATTTCTTCCTGGAATATAGGAGAAACATTTGCTTTCCTCCAATCCTCCGGAACGACACCTTCTTGCAGAGTTCTATCGGAAATAATAGCCAATGTAACAGACAACTGGTCGGCAAAAGACTTTAGAATGAAAGGGTATACTCCATCAGGACCAGGAACTTTATACTACTATTCAGCTTCAGCAGCTTCTCTTTTTTCAAATCGGGCACAGTATTAGGAGACTATCCAATTACGAGGTCATCAGAATTGTCTAAGCTCTCCTGAGTGGAAACGGACGAAAAATAACTGTTAGGAACCAGAGAAATCTCCCGACTCGCTGATGGTGGTACCCGAATCAGAATCTAACAATGGACCAGCGCTGTCCTTAACCTTCCGCTTCTCCCTAACATAAGGGGAAAACGCTCGAGGATTTTCTCTTATATTGGGAGCAATCTGCCTCTCGGAATCCAGCTTAGCTCCTGAAACTAAACGCTTGACCAACTTTTGCTGAGCTTCTGAACTGGTATAAATCAAACAAGGCGCAAGAGGAACGACAATGACGTCATAAATGCGGTTAAAAAAAACTTCCCTTGTCATCCAACTAGGTATATCGGTCTTATTACGACCCTTCTTGCAAGGAACGTAAACTTCCGTCACCTGGTCAACTTTATCTAGGGAACCTTTCCAAGAACCAACAGCCTCCAGACTGTCTAACATTCCTATAGTACCAAATTGATCTCATTCAAAAACTCTGTAATGCCCTCCAAATCGACCTTCAAGAAACTAGGAACAAGTTCAAACGCTGAAATACCGTGATCACTTGCACCAAGCTCTACCATTATCTACCGAATTAGGACCACTACTCAAAACTAAATCTAAAATAGTATGCTTTCTTGTAGGGAAATGAACATGCTTAGAAAAGAAACAATCTTGCGAAACACCAATATCTCCCTTCTC
>JAUOBX010069413.1:0-13275 GCA_032360705.1 Eupentacta quinquesemita
CTAACCTCCTATTATGACGTCATCCCGGTTTTAATTCTGCAACAAAGGCCCTCGTATCTATTCATTATTCCCTAAATCAATAATATGGACACACTTCGGAGGTCGATAAGTCCGTAACGGAACATCGTACAAAGATGAGGTTTAGACCACTGATCTTACTTTTTGATCCTCTATAAAATGAGGGTAGATCATGACCATCCCTGTGAAACCCTTTAAGCGGAACAGTCATCGTACAAATGTATCCATGTGTTTATAACAGGCATCCTCCTCATTTTGCTATAGTAATCACACGGATTGCCCCTTGTTGACCCGGGAAAAACATCTGGATTGAACACGGCTGGAAAACGTTGAGGAGTTTTATCTTCCCACTGAAGAAAGAATGACAGCACATAGCCAAGTCCTCACTAACAAAAAAATAAGTTCTACCTATGTTGTGTAAACAAGTATAGGCTACACTGTAGGATATGAACATTTTTTTACCTCTAAAATCATCAGTGCTCCATTGTCAGGGTAATCATGGTTTTGCGTTCGCTTCTTTTCCGTTCACAAGTTACTGCAACAATAAATTATCAGCATTCCTAATCCCCATGCAATCGTGTTACGGCGTTGTTTATAACTTGTTATCCCTCTGCCAAATTTCTAGTCGCAATACATGAATAGTACTATTTTATAAGCTCGTGTCTAGAATGGGTGATTTGTACTTTCTTGAAAAATACTGTTGTGTGTTGCCAGTGTACATTAAATGAACAGTAAAAGCTGTTAAAAACAGATTAGGCGTTAGGCCTAATTATAGTATTTATAAACCACTTGTACTCATTCGGGCCAAACTGTACTATATTTTGACATCGAAGGCTTGTGTTCCCATCCTCCGAAAAACGAAGCAAACAATCTGAGCAATTTCTTGAAACCTTGGGCAACCATCCTACATCCAATTGATGGACGACCAATGAACCCCAGGATGTAAGTCTGACCACTTTCTCAAATCAGAATCCGATCACAGTTATTGCATACAGCCGATCGACGAGGCATATTCCCACCACGGAATGTCCAATTCCACGGCACCACAGCAGAACCCACGGATGCCAAGACCTCTTCAATCATAACTGCCAGTACAGCCACCTCTGGAATATATCCGCCTGTGAATGTTGAATGTTTACGCCACATGATACGGATGTATATGGAAACACAAAGGTTGTAAACAGGACTTGCAAATCGCGGACAGAGATTATTTTTCAGTTACTGGTGAGAAGAATAAATTACCTTTACTGATATAAATATAAAATAATGATTATTTTGTCAATGGAAAAATAAAATATCCAAACCATGGTTATTTGATAATGTGGGGGTGGGCGATATGAATTGGGTGCTGAGGCTCTCCAACCCCCATAAACCATGTTCCTATCTTCCTCTGATACTTGTTGATAAGGGTCAGAAAATGTGAGTGACTCCTATATACTGGTAAATCATTCGTAGGTTTGATCGCAACTGTAGGAACAGTTGTGGGTTATTGATGTACAAAAGTGACATTGTGGCATTTATGAATGTTGAATAGAGGGATATCACAATGATGAAAGCGATTTCAAGAATGTTGCCGAGATATGTCTAACTTAAATTCATCTACACTACAGTGTTTCAAGCTGTTTCAACCTTTCCCAAAGGTTGATAACTCGTGATAGAAGTAGTAGTAGGTTAACGTAATTATATCCCCCCGGAGTGCTTTTCTCATATATCAATGTCAAATTGATCTGGCTGTCTAAACGAGTCAAATTTACGATGCTCTAGGCTGCTGAGGGATGAAGAAAAGTAATGTCCATTCAACCCCATCCACTTTAGACTATCAGTCATTTCAACTGCTCGGGCGGCGGAATCAAATGAAGGGTCATTCATTACGTCCCTGATGTAATCAAAGATTGCAATGAGGGCAATCTAATATCTCGCCATGATCCATCGACAACTAGCTGTAGCTACCTGTTCGCAAGTTGTGAACAACTCGGTTATGAGTTATTGATGAAGAGAGCAGAGGAGAGTAGAGGTTGCAACATTCAAGTCTCTGGTGTCGTTCTTAGTTCAATTTAGTACGCGGTGTCTTTTGCTTGGCTCTCACTGAGTACTCAATCTAATAAATTATTTCACCATTGTTGACAGAGTGTTCGTCGGAAATACTGTATACCTAATATCGTAAGATGATCTCAGCATTTGTTTTGTTTCAATACGTTATGTGAATCACAGATGAAGAATGGCTGTTTCCTGTAAATCAAACTTGAACTTTGATGGCGTGCCTATTGCTTGATTGCTTGATTGGTGTAATGAGTACATTTTCGTTGATACTTTCAAATCGAGACAATGTTCAGGAGTGATTCAGTACGATGTTAATATGTTCAAGGGATGTGAGATGAGGTTTGCTGACGGTGTATTTCTCAATTTGTATGATCACATCATTTCTCTCCTGTATACGTAATCAGCATGTTCACCTGTGTCTACATGTGATCACAATAGTGAGAGTCGATATGCCACATTCATGAGAAGAGTAGGCCTACATCAATATACTTAACTTCAATCTGACAGAGGCCTGAACTAACCAATAGGTCACAGGAAATATCGAGGAATGGAGTATCTTATCGTGCTGGATAAAAGGTTATTCCAAATCAAAGTCAACTCGGTCGTTTAGGCAGTAAGGTCGATGCATGGCGTGGAAAAGCAGTCAACATGTATGCGACTCTGACGGAATACGGTATTTCGCAACGAGCGAGTATTTGCATATTAGTGAGAAGTATTGTGATCGAAATATGTTTGAAGGAATGTCACAGATCATACTGATAAAAATGACAGATGAATTTGTTCGAACAGGCTAGTTTCTCCTCAGTCTAAGTGCGTAGAGGTTGGCAGTGTGCCTCACATTGTAGGACAAATTTGGTTACGCCCTTCCTAATGTCACGTTTGTCATTGGTCAGGTGGTTGGGAATTTTTGTCTGCCAGCCAGGTAGGTGCCACTCCCGACTCCATCGCACCTTCAGTGATGTTCTATGCTTTCCAGATTCTCCTCGCGACGGCAACATGTCATGCTCTTGGGATCTGTCACTGGTTCTTCTGAGGATTTTGTAAGGGATTGTGGTCGCCCTGGCCAGGTTTTGCCTTTCCAGTGTATCGAAAAGCATTTTGGGATGGTTTGGGTCGCCAACAAATTGTTTGTTCAAAACGTATTTCCACACAACTATTTCTGAAGCCTTGCTGATTAAATCGGATGTGGTCGTATCTGAAAAACATATACGAAACGAACACCTCGACTCCCGAGAATATTGCTCAGGTGCCTCAGAGCTTAACAAATACCCAGCGTTCTGTTGTAAAAGTGTTCCTCCTTCAGTCAACGCGTATATCACCCACTGCGGTTTTCCAACGCGGCAATATTGATAAATGTCTGTCTTCACTTCAGCTCAGTACTTTATAATGTTCACGTTCAGGAATATCAAAATTGTTCGAGAACTTCATCAGTAGCTGCTGTGTAGTCAAATCAAATACGACGGTCCCTGCGCACATTGCACAGAATCTAACACCTGGCTAATTACGCGCCGCCACTCAGAAACCATGTATTTATTCTGGACCATTGCTACGGTTATGAGCAGTTGTTTAATAGCCTTTCAGTTTAATAACATTTAAAACTCAAGAGACAAAGCTACTTTACCCTGTTAGCGAGGAGCTAACAGCATATATTTTTTTTATCACATTAACTCTCACAAACGTGAAGGATATCGTCATCATCGATAGGACAGAAATAGTGCATAGATTGTTTGGGGAGCATGAATACATTTCCACCACATTTGTCATCTGTGTCAAATATACTGCTCAGATAGGCAGACGTAATTACACAATCTATCACAGATAATAATATAGATGATGCCGCTACATATTCAACCAGACCGAAAGTAGTTGCTGTGAAACACTAGTGCTTGTGAAAAGCTATAGAAACTCGATGATTTTTGTCCATGGAAATTACACTGCTCAATAAACAGACCCATGACACTCCAACATCAACTGCCAAGCTGGAATAAATATTCCCCCTAATATGTAATACGATAAGATACTGTTTTCTACGTACATAATGAACTAGTTAAGTTGTCTAGGAGGGAGGTGTGATCCCCCCAAATACTTTCTTCGTCACTAGGCGCAATGGATAAAACATTGTTCTTTTGAGGCATTAGTCAGCCATGTCAAATACGCTGCTCAGATAGGATTCAGTAAATACGAAATCTACCTCAGATATTAAAATAGATATTGCCGCTGCATATCCAACTAAACCGGAAGTAGTTGTTGCAAAACATTAGTGCTTGTGAAACGCTATAGATGAACTCGATGATTGTTTCCATTTGAAATAATCCGATCCTCCCACTAAATACAGGATTGCAGACGAAAAAATGCAACATAGTCTGCCTAATTGGAATAAATATCTCTCATTTACGATGTAATCGTTGACATCATCCGCCCCATCTATGAGAAACGATAGACAACGCACTCTACAATTTCGCTGCATTTACTCCATGTGTGTCACTACCAGAAATGCAATTTACACAGACACGATGAGTAATGATGTAAATATTGAACTTCTAACAAAAAAAAAGCACATTCACTGGTGTTTGGGATCCCGTTTTAACCCTCTCCAGAATTTCACATCCATTAGGGTGTTATGGGAAAGACCACGACAAGATAACTACGTCAGTTGCGCGTACCTCCGGTGGTGCTCTTGGCCACTGGCCTCCAGTGAAAAATGAAGCTCAACTGTTAATACACCACGTCCCATTGCGCCCCATTCACAATGTCTCGGTGTGCCCCATACTAACTTTCAAATTTTGGCGAAATAGTTCATGAGGCTAGTTCATCAATCGACACCTTTCATTTCAATGTTTCACTCACATGGGTACATTAATTCAAGAATGGCTCCAGGGAAAACATGGAAGGTCATGTTTAAGGAATGGTTATAATAGGGGCAATGTTTTTTGTTAGTAGTTCAAACACCATCAATCTTTACATCATTACTCATCGTGTCTGTGTGAATTGTATTTCTCGTAGTGACACACATGTAGTTGATGCAGCGAAATCGTTAAAGTTTCCCACTATGACACATGTTCCATCCCTAGTAGTGACGATGTGTAGGCCTATCACACGTGGGTGTCACATGGTCCCAAGTGTCATCGTTTCAGCACAATTCAGTTTTACGCAGGCCAGTGTTTCGCCTTATAATTAGTATATTACGGTATCGATCTCGATATTTGGCATTCAGGCTATCAAGGGTCAACTCCGAGTGAATTCTTGATCGTGAAACTGCCAGTGATGTCCGAAAATCCCAGCGCGCTCCAGAGAAAAAATGTCACGCTCAATCAACACATTGTCAAATAAATTAGGTATTTCTAGATTTTCGTACGCGGAAGATATCATCCCTAGTTATATCAATTGGGGATGAGCGAACCTATATATGTCTCACGATCAAAAGCGACACATCCACGGAAAACCGATTGTAAGTAAAAGAAACAGATCCCGGGAATTTCCATTCCAATTCAAATTCCAAGTACGTGCAGTGCGAGGGAAGGAAGAACGGACATATGGGTCCCGATGCGATCCCTCCACATAGGCAATAACAGCCCATAAGGAAACGAATTTGAACTATGAAAAGCAAAAGTAGCTTGTTTGGGGTGAAGTACTTTTCAGCCGCTAAACAAGAACTCCAACTCTTCGGTAATAGAAGTTACTCGACATGTGTACATAACTAAAATCCATCACCATGCTATAAACTGCTCTGTCCAAGAAACATTGGGACATAGTTTCAAGAAACTGTACAGATTGTATGTTTT
Organism: Eupentacta quinquesemita; assembly: GCA_032360705.1. NCBI lineage: Eukaryota > Metazoa > Echinodermata > Holothuroidea > Dendrochirotida > Sclerodactylidae > Eupentacta > Eupentacta quinquesemita. Next base: position 5,841 of record JAUOBX010069413.1, read on the forward strand.
GTTCACTAAAACATGAGAAAACACATATTCAATGATTAAATATGGTACAGTCGGCCCTCGAGTGAGAACTCAATGCCCTGATTTATCCAACAATTTTTACTGTTTGTTCAATGCACCCCGGGGGTACCCAACTGTATTTGCCCGGAGAGTACATACCACGCCTTCTAGTCACGAGCTCTCAAAATAACTGGTTACTATTTATGTAGCGCGATCATTTTGAGTTGGACGATAATGCATCGACGCTTTGTTAGATTGCCACCGCCTGTAATATATTCGCTTTGCTGCTCGTAGAAGCGCGGTTTCTTCTCTTTATTACCGGTGACTTATATATTATGTTTGATATAAAAAAGGAACACTTGTCTCTGGGGATGGTATTGCAGGGAAGAAGATGATTGTTAATCCCCGTCGTTGGTAACCACTTGGGACTCCTACGGGTGATTAATCGCAGTGCTGATAATGTATATGGATAACATACAAAGCTGCACTACGGAGCACTGATGGTACTTTTAAGCTGTTATACGTATATGTTTGAAGAGAGGAATAGGAATGTTGATCACTTGGTGGGGAATAAGATGACACTTCATTACAGCTACTGAAAATGGAAATGATTGCCCTCATGATGGAGTATATAAGTTCTGTTACATTGCTTTAACTACGCTTTATAAGCCAGTTCACAATTGTAAGTACAGAGAGCAAACTGGCTGAGGGTGTAGGCAAGCCGGCCACTCATTCATGGCATTACTTTTACAGTTTCACTCAAATTGCCGTTACTCATGCAAATCTTAGCCTAATCTCCATTTTTCAATGATTCGATTGCTCGAGATTTTAGGCGTGGAATTCTTTCTGTTCGCAAGATTAACAGTTATTTCCCTCATGCACAATCTCTGTTATGCATAGTTATGTCTGTACTGCGGCGACCTTCGACATAATAAGTTTATGATATCAGGAATTGGCTTATCCCACTGTCGCTTAGTGACGTTGTCGACATTGTACGTCAATTTACTATCAACCTAATTCCGCGAACACACATTTTATTTTACACATTTAGTTTATTCCATGGGAGAAATATTGGCCTAAAAGTTCTCGAACCTTATAGTACAGGGACCCGCAATTCAGTGTCCGTGCCGCATGTGTGAATCGGCGTCATGTAGGCTACGCTGGTTGCCTGGAGCAACTACAGAATGATATTGTTAGGGGTGGTCGATACTAAATATTGTTACATAGAGAAAAGTAGAGAATGTGAGTTGGAAAGGGAGGAGAGAGGGGGAGATTGTACGCGCGTGCGGGAAACTACGGGGCTGGAGGGGCTACGGAAGTATGTTACTAAGGATAGCCCCAATAAAAATATGACATGAGGAAAATGATTTATTATTCATTGTTCGAATATGAGGAATTACTCATTTCCAAAGTTCACGTCATGCGTCCTGTTCAATTAAAAGACACTATACTCACTGGAGGTGTTGTGATATTATTATATTATTGTTCCTCAGAGATAACCAGTGTTGGTCTAGCGATGACGTCATGTTGTCAGTGTTTAGAGACCATACACTCGGTCATTTTTTTGGAGATAATTTACGATAAGTCCTCAGGTCCTGGGGACAGATCCCTTACATTCGTTGAACACTTTGTCTGCTTAGAGCGATCAAATATAAATCGAGATATATATATGCACTTACATTGACTCAGTGAAGTTGAAAGTATATAAGTGGTCATGGCGTGTGTGTGCGTATTTGTCTGTGTGTGTATTCGTTTGTATGTGTGTCTATGTATGTCTGTGATTGTGTATGTGATGCCTGGCTCGTTGACTAAATCCCACATAGACTGATGGATGAATGAGGTTCATACTCGGCGCATAAGTGATAAGCATGGTGAGTACACCAATCTCTTCGCTTTGAGGTCAGGTGAAAAGTCATATGAGATCACCAGAAGTCAAATTATGGAATCTTTGTAAACAGTGAACACGATATGTTCATGGGTCATGATGAGTCTACGAACCCTTCTAGGTTAAAAGTCAAAGGTCACAGGTATATAAGGTCAAGAAATCATTGAGGTTTGTCAAGCTCTGACTTTCTGTTTCGTATTCCAATATACCGCAAATATGATGCCAACTCGTTTATTATCAACTCAGAAATGCTCCTGTGGATATTTCTGAGGATGGAAGATTATTGATAGTCTAGCATGGCTAGCAATCACATAAGACTTGCTTGGAATCCTCTCATCTGGTGTGGTAATTCATGGGAAAGTCACCTTAACAACGAATATTGTCAGTGCTTGGGGAAATTCGGAAATGAACAGGATGGGAATACGCTGTAGTGGGCCCCCTATGACAGTCTGATTGTGCGATATAACTTATAGGTGAGAGAAGATAACATCAAAAATGTATTCGACTCGGTCGAAATCACTGAAACTCTGGAAGTAATGACTTCCAAACTGGTCAAGACACTTATTCGGTTGAAAGAAACAATGGACCCTGGATCAGAGGAAACATTGTTTTTGAGAGAAAGATGCTACTTAACAACTCGCCACTGTTGTCTACCGAACCGAGCATACTTTTGAGGGCCATCGGAAAATATGAATACGACTTCAAATCCGCCTCTCAGTTGATACGACAATGCAGATGAATTACATCCGTTAATACGTTATTAATATTATTATTTATCATCTTTTGTACAAGTTCCAGAACAGTTACGGTACGGAGTTAGCACTTCCATCATCCTTCGATGCAGCGTTATAAGTATGATGAAACATAAATCATCGCCGAAGACATGATGAGTCATCATCTTTAAAGTTATGTTCAGCACTTTACGAAGCAAAACCTCGCTCCCTAATAAAATATAGTTGCCATATATGGGGTTGTGCTTCGCCTTCTCTTGACAGTGTCATTTATCAGGCAGGTATCCATGGGCGTTGGGGCTGCCACGCAAATGATGCGAGGAAGGAGAAAACGCTACATGTCACCAATATCTTCGGAGTGCGCGGCGGTTCCTCGATTGCCGGGGCCGACAATTGGATATATACGCAGAGGCGTCGCCAATGGGCGCGAGGAGGAATGTATCCCTTGAAAAACCTAGTGCACCCATGTGTGCCCCCCCCCCATCAAAAACCTCAAACAAACCGATTGGATGTGAGATGTCCGAAAAAGTACTGTAGTCAGAATATACGATGGTTGAATCCATATTATAAATCAATTAATTATAGAAAAATAGGCAGCTATTATGATCATAAATTTCATTTGTTGGTCGAAGACGTGCCGAGAGTTTCGCGCTTCACGCACATATAATATTATCCATACCCTATTCAATTATCCCATAGACGTTATAAGCTTATGTTGTTATTAGTCTCGGACAAACTGTTGACACTCTTGTTTGTTTAGATGCTTGAGATGGATGATAACTCGACCTACATGTTTGTTATTATGTTCATGACAGTTTGTGATTATTTGTTGGTGGTGTTGGCATTTCGCTCTGGAATGAACACAGTGTTTGTTATTGGTCGCCAAATGTAGTGCGTATATAATTGGAAAGGCAGGGCGTCGGAGACGTGCATGCTCATGGATTAATTCCGGTACTTTTCCAATGAAAACAGGCTACAATTGGTCACGGAATTGAAAAGAGTGAGCCGAATTGTTTGTGGAATCCCGGGAATATGTGGCAAAATAACGCGCGGCGCGCGCATCACAACTTCTTCCGAGTTGAGAGGTCATGCAGCCAAAAAAATTTTCGACACTAAATTGCAAGTAATCGTCGTAGGCATGTGCATGCATTCATATATATATATACACAGTTCTGAATCTTGTGCGGAATCTTCCTCCAGGTATTGCCTAGGAGTGATGGAGAATGTAGAATGTGTATGGGTATTCAATTGCATGGACTGGGATGGTCGGAAATTCTGGCTATGATAGCATCTACAAGTGAACTATTCCAGAAAATGCCCAGAATTTTTGGTGATTGCAACAGATCGGGACAATTGCCACAGTGGGATATATGGTAGGCCTATATGAATATGGAATCGAGTGAGGGGTATGTAAGCAAGGGCGACATTTTTCAGAGAATATTATGAACTTTTTTGAGATATTACACTTGCCGTGTCATGAAACCAATATATAACAACCGAATACATATAGCGGAGAACCCTCTCTAGGAGTCACCTGCTGTCATCTGGAGGTTTGATAACCAAAAATTCCTTTGTACGCTTCGCGCTCACTGATGGTTGCGCTTCCACTAAATGGTAATCTGGTGCCCCCTCATCGGAAGATGGGGCCCCACAGTTCGATAATCCTAGGGGACCCACAGGGTTGGAACTTTCGGGAAGGGATGTTTCCGGTTTCCATCTTTTGAGAACAATCTTCCTGCGATACGCGCTGTAACTCGTAGTAGCGCTCGAAGAAGACAGTCGTCATGCAGTCGAACCAAACGTGTCATTGTCCATATCTATGAAGGCACATTGCTTTTTGGCATATATTTTCTGTCCTCTTCGATAATAGAGAGTTTGAAGGCATGAACTCCGTATTTTGAAACTAGATAAGGTTAACACACGCACTGGAATGTCCATTTTTGGCAATAATGTGAGTTTGTTGAACCAAATGTAATATAACTAACTTGGTTCTCGAGCTTGACTACAGAATTGGGCCAGTCATCTCATGTTATTTCCACTGAACGGCATGGGGCAACAATAATATTTTCCCCAAACGTTCCACGCCAATCTGCGGTGATGCTCCGCGTAGATAGTGAAATCAACATTATTGGGGCATTCATTTCCATGCCCCAAGGTGTGATTTCCGGTCATCTAGGGGCATAAAAAACAAAAATCCTCTGACGCTCCTCGGGGCTCCAGTCGAAAATAGGCACGAAGTTCAAAATACTTGGTTCTCGAGCAAAATTACGAAATATTGTAAGTCGTTTTCATGCCCCAAAGTGCTATTTTCGGCAATCTGGGGAGCATCACAATTTCATCTGGATTTCCCCTGACGCTTCGCGCAAACCTATAGTGGCGCTCAATTGTGGCGCTCCGCTCAGATAGTCACCTCATCGCCCGCCGCCCCCCCCGGATGGAAAATCCTGCATACGCGTCTCTTGATCGTATTCGGAGGAAGGTCATACGCCTCATTAGCGATGACAATTTCACCGCCACTCTTCAACTTCTTCTTTATCGTTTCCTTCACGGCCAGTGCTCCTCCGAACTTCGGGAAGCTGTTCCTCCTTTGCCAGAAGCCACTCACTCGCCGCACTCGTTCCTGTTCGTCTGGTCACCCTTTTCAGCTGCGTCTCCCACGTCATCACATCGGAACCTATGTTCGCTTGTTCTTCCCCCGCATTACGCGTGCTTGGAAGAAGATTCCTTATAGCATATATTCCGGCAACCCACGATACCCTGCTGTTTGAGAGAAGAATCAACAGTCTGGATCTTTCTTCTACTTCTCCTTAGTATTCCCACGACGTATAAGTGGGGGTCGCCTTGCATTACAATGGTTCCCCCTTCCGTCACTTTGTTAAAATGAAATACTATGAGGAACTAAACAATGACTACATCACTGCATGCTCATAGCCCGTTAGTATATTCTTCACATCGTACACAGTGGCAGGACTGCTCTCTTCTTCTTTTTCTGAGAGATTCGATGCATTTCCTAATATGTTCGATCGAGTACATCCACTGTTTTGCAGCGTGCTATCGGTCTGTTCAAATATGTATCGGCAGTATCAATTGAAGAATATATGTGATAGAATATGTAATTACTTCTGCCTATCTGAGCAACATATTTTACATAGCTGACTACTGTGGTGAATACTTGCTCATGCTCCAAAAAGACAGTGATGTAATTTTGTTTTATCCATTGCACCCAGTGACGGCGGAAGTATTTGGATGAATTTAGCCCTCCCCCGCGCGCGTAATTCATTTCATTAAATACGTAGAATACGTTGTCTATCGTTTCTCATAGATGGCGCGGATGAATTCAACGATTACATTTTAAATGAGAGATATTTATTCTAGTTAGGCACATCTGAGCAGCGTATTTCACATAGCTGACTAAGGTGGTGATAATTTTTCATGCCTCAAGAGAACAATGTTTCATCCATTGCATCCAGTGACGAAGAAAGTATTAGGGGGATCCCCCACCCCCTCTCCTCCCAGTCAACTGTAAATCATTTCATTATGTACGTAGAAAACAGTGTCTATCGTGTTTCATAAATGGGGTGGATGATCACATATCAGGTGGGGAATATTTATCCCAGTTCCGCAGATAATGTTGGAGTTTAAAGGGTCCGATTTTCTATTTTTATTGAGCGAATCAGTGTATTTTCTATGGAAAAATCATCGATTCCCTCTAGCTTCTCACGAGCACTAGTGTTTCACAGCAACTACCTCCGGTCTGGTTGAATATGTAGCGGCATCATCTATATTGTTATCTGTGATAGGTTATGTAATTACGTCTGCCTATCTGAGCAGTATATTCGACCCAGATGACAAATGTGGTGGAAATTTATTCATGTCCCCCCAACAACTATGCACCCGATTTCTGTTCTATCGATGATGACGATATATTTCAGAGGGTTAATGTAATGAAATAGTGTGTTGTCAGCTCCTCGCCAACAGGGTAGAGTAGGTATGTATCTTGAGTTTCAAGTGTTATTGAACTGAAAGGCTATTGAACAACTAATCATACCGTAGCAATGGTCCAGAATAAATGCAGGGTTTGTGAGCAGCGGCGCGTAATTCACCAGATGTTAGATTCTGTGCTATGTGCGCAGAAACCGTCGTATTTTATTTGACTACACAACAGCTACTGATGAAGTTTTGTTTAATATTCCTCAACGTGAACATCATAGCATAATGACTGGCTGAAGTGAAGACAGAAATTGATCAATATTGTCGCGTTGGGGAACTGTAGTGGGTGATATACGCGTTGACTGAAGAAGAAACACTTTTACAACGAAACGCTGGGTATATTCGTTAAGCTCTGGTCACCTTAGCAATATTCTCAGGAGCCGAGGTGCATGTTTGGTATTAAGTTTCTTCGGTACGACCACATCCGTAAACGTAATTGTACTCACTACACCAACAAAGCTAAAGTTTGAGTTACAGGGAACAGCCAATCCACATTTGTTATTTGCATGATTTGAAACAAAGCAAATGCTGAGATTATCTTACGACATTAGGTATACATTTTTTCAGAAGAATACTCTGGTGAAATATTTTATTAGATTGAGTACTGAGTGAGAGCCAAGCCAAAAACACCACTAACATAATTAAACTAAGATCGATATCAGATACTTGGATGTTGCAAGTTCTTCTCTCCTCTGCAATATAAACTCACAACCGAGTTGTTCACAACTTGCGAACAGGTAGCTCCAGCACTAGTTGTCGATGGATCATGGCGAGATATTGAATTGCCCTCATAGCAATATTTGATGTCATCAGGGATATGATGAATGGCCCT
>JAUOBX010069635.1:0-13269 GCA_032360705.1 Eupentacta quinquesemita
AAACCACCGAAAACTCTCACTGTAGCAAGACTACGCAGCTATAAAATATGGTAAATTACTTTCATGTGCACAAGTGAGAGGTCCAAGTGGTAGAAGCACCTCATCGAGTCTCCTGCAGTTTGTTAACACGCCTAACGAGATCAAATTCACATCATGCTATGTAATATTGCAGGTGCTTCGTTTGAATCATGTCAATGCATATCCAATTCTGGGCACTTTACCGTAGATTGTTCGGAAAATGTATACAACGTTATTTTGATCATGCACGTTTGGCTTCGATTACAAAGTTTATGATAATAATATCTGGTTGACCGTTGGGAAAAGATCAATGAAAAAGATGAGCCAGCTCAGGGTTGTCATATGAATGATATCCAGCGATTTTCTCATTATTATAATATGCCAGCCGATGTAATTAATTGACTGATGGTGGTAGTAATGGGTTCATATATCGTGTTATTGAGGAAAGTATTTGTATTCATTGTGGTGGCCAGGATACATACAATAACGTTACTTTAGAAACTCTATTGAAATATACCAAAACAAGATTGAATCAATGATAAACAATCGTGAATATTGTAGATGCTCTAGTTCATCGTACCCGTATTGCTTCGCGCGCATACGGTATCAACCTATCCCTTCTTTTTTCGTATTCATCACACACAAATTATATTGGCACATGGTTGTTGGAAGTTTAGGGCAAACTGTTGACATTTTGTTTGTGTAGATGCTTGAGATGGACATTGACATGAACCACATGTTTGTTCGTTATGTTCATGACGGTTCGTAATTATGTTGGTGCATGGTGTTCGCTGTTGGCACATCCTTCGTAATTGATTGCCGGGTCGAGTATAAAAGGGAACAATATGCAGGAAAGCGTTAGGGACGGGCAGACTGCATGCATGCTCATAAAGGAATATTTGTGTACACAGTGACACATGGTGAATAAAGGCAACAGTTAGTCACTGAATTGATGGGCGTGGGCCGGATTGTTTGTAATATGCTCGAAATATGATAAAAAAATCGCGCTATACACGTGCAATACAACTTTCTCTAGGATTCGACTACATTCCCTTCGACACTATATTGGCTAATATTGCAAGTAGGCTACTCTCGTAGGAATGTACATGCATAGAGGTTCGATTGTTGTGCACGTTTTTCTTCCTGGATTGACTATAGAAGCAATGGAAAAGTGTAGCAGTAGGGCAGTGATGAGCATTCAATTTATTCACATTGGAGGCAGAGGAAGGAGTCGTCGTAAATTTTGGCAAGAATGACAGATACAAGTGAAATATTCCAGAAAATGTCTGAAAAATGCTTGTTATAGCCTGAAGTTGGGACAAATGTCACTATGAGATGAACGGAATAGGATCATGATATTGAGTGAGGGGTTCAAAGAAGAGGGAGATATACCAGGCAGATTCATAATGAACCTCTCATCATCCAATATGAATTGCTGGGTGCTGTGTCACAATTTTCCAGAGAATAGTATGAACTTTTTCGGCTGATCACATTTGGAGTGTCATGAAACCCATGTATCACAACCGAACACTAGTAGCTAGAAACACTCTTCAAGAGCCATTTGCTGACATCTGAGGGGTTTGAAAATCTAAAATGTCCTTTGTACGCTCCGCGCCAACAGGTGGTGGCGCTCCGCTTAGATGGTCTTCCATCGTTTTTGTAATTTTATTCTTGTAATTCAATAATGATTTGTGATTTATTACGAATGTATTTCTTTTTACCGGACCCACCGTTTTACGAGAATTAAAAACTATACCTCTTCATTTTAAATGGAGTGGTAAGAATAATACAAGGAAAAGGTGCACATCAACACAAACACCTAGTAATGGGGGGTTCAATAAGATAAATGTGTTCGATTTCGAAAACGTAGTTGATAATCCTAACTGTACTTCTGTCGCGAGTCGATCGAGTCAGTTTTTCATCTGTGTTGGCAATGCAGAAATGTTACGAGGATGTGGACAAGAATGTGCAGTGATTTGTTTAATTAAGATGACCTTGAATATGGACATGTATGCTTTGAGTACCAAGTCAAAGGCAAGAATCTACTCAACCTTACAATATTTTATACCAAGTATTTTGTATATACGTGTCGGCTTGATAAGAAGTTACGAGAGTATGAAGTTTTCTGCTGTAAATTTATATTTTTTCTGAATGTGGAGATGTATGTAATCATCAATAAGAATCATAGGAATGACATGAAGTTATTGGAAGGTTCCATATTACTATTGATTATTATACACGACAATTATGTTACTATGTTTTATATATGTTGCGAAAGAAAAAAAGGCAATAGATACTTTTTTTAAATTATGAATGGAAAATTATGGTTGACTGATGTAGCTAGGAATAGCTTAGATATGGATCCTATTGAATTTCCAACATATTCAAAGGAACATATCATACTCGAAAACGTAACCAACGAGAAACTTCTCAATAAATGCGTTTTGTTTCTATGCTCAATTAACTTGTTATTTATTTGAACAAATCGAACGGAACTTTGCTGCAGGCAGAAAAGTGTTATAACATTTCGAGCCCATAATCATTTGGAAGACTTGGATAATATTTACTCACCACTGCAGAAAGCAGACACAGAAAAATAAGTCGAAGATTCTTGTCCATCTTGAAGCCAAGTACGAGAATAAATGTGATGGATATGTCAGATGTTGCTTCCCCGCAGGATTAGCAAGAACTGAAAGTTATTTGCTTGTAGATTCTGCAGATCAGATTATTAATGTCAATGATCTAAGGTCTTATAATCTGATGATTACAGGGGAGGCGAGACCTATGATCATTGTAAAATGTTTATCATTTCATTGCTTATCATGACTAATACGAATTATCTTTTACAAATGAGAAGGTACTCTGCAGGTTTCATTAGTTTCAGATTTGGCTCCTATTGGTTAACAGCCTTCGCGTGATACTCCGACTCTTTTATTGGTTGATGTTATAATGAACTAGTCTAAGGGTAACTGGAGGGTCTTAAGTTGCAATATAAATCCTTGGATGACTTACATATATATTACATGATTACATGATTCCTCATCATTATCGGCTATACTGCCAGTTGATATGTAGTACTGTGGTACAGAGGCTATTGGGGACATATATCTATATATGGAGGCGCTCGATACACGAATGCATTCTACTGTACTGATAGTGATAAAGAACATTTAAATGTTGGATAATTTCTCAACTGTCGTCGTTGCCACATTATAGTAAGGAGACTCGCGATTGTCATTGGTCAGAAGGTCGATTTTAAGGCAAGGGCTCTATATGATAACATTGGCAATTATAGCTCAATATGAAAACATTTCACATATTCACGACAACTATTTATATTCTTTTTATACATTTACAATGTGTTTCTTACTGACACTGTGTTGCCGTGTGTATCGCATTTGGTATTCGTTTGTTGAAATTAGTGAGAGCAATGGTTTTATCTGCAAAAGCATACTCAATCTTCCTTTGAAGGGAGATTGGCGTGCGGAGGCCCACATGATTCGACACCGCCATAACACCCAGTACAGTGAGTAAAATTGAGGTCCGTAGGTAGTCTCTAATGTCGATCAGCTAAGAGTATGAATAAATACTTCATGACGGGTCGTTGAGAAAAGTCCATGTTTATTGGTAAGGAGTGGTGCTTATAAACAACATTTTCGTAGTGATGCCTTTTCATGTTGGTGATACGTATGTTCTATGTATTGATTTGACACGTGTTGCTTGAATAAGTAGGCCGGTCAATCTTACAACTGGAATTTCAACACTGGAAGTATAGCTCATTTTAATTCGGCACATGTAATGACACAAATAAACTGCATGGTTCTGCGAGCAATCTGGTATTTAACCCTTCAACATATTAATCAGTCTCCTCCCACAAATCTCTTGGTAATTATTCAAATTTTCTTGATTGCGTATACTTCTTTTGATTCAGCTGCTTAATGTGCATTTTCTATATTTGTACAGATACAACGAAGCCATTTATCTTTACAGCGTTTCGTTCTACGCTTCATTTCTCTGGGGAACAAATTGTATTTGTGACGTTCGATCAGGTGTGACATTTTCAATCCAAGGCTCATGCTTTGGTGTTTTCTGTAAGCCCATAATTTGCCTTGATGTGTTATTGGAGGCTTCCCACGAGTCATTAACATCAGTGTCTTTATCTTGCCTCCGATCTTGACCTCGTAGCTATATATGTCGCATGGCGTTCATCCGTAGTTCAGAAATGTTATAGCGTTCAAGGTGGTGTGATCGTGGTCTGAAAATTTGGGTGTTAGTAACGGTGTTAGTAACGGTGTCCTCCACGCTTTCAGTGTTCCAGCTCCATCTTGCCAAGCTGGGTTTAGAGTTGCTGCTTCATATGCTCCACTCTGTATGGGACTCTCGGCAGGTAGGACGGATTGGTATAATCAGCGGCTTCTATACTGTTAACCATGGAGCTGTTGTAGGTTACCATCAAGAAGCAGTTTCGTTCAGTTGTAAGATAAGCGGTTGAGACATCCCTCTCTCATCTACTCTTGCCGGTTCGTGATCAACTAAACAAGTTAGCTGGCTAACAGTCCCCACCCCCTGGAGGTGGGCCAGGACGATTACCGTGATCTCACCAATCAGTTGCCCCTCACAGTACATGCGAGCATGTGTAGTTACCAGAGACAGTATCCGCCTAGTTATGTCCACTAAAAGAAGTATGGTAAGAGATACAGGCTTTAGGGGTCATGATGAATTTTTCCCGGTAATGGTGACGATTAGTTTTTCTCGTTAGAACATTGAACCTGTTTCAATAGTTGAAATATTTGAACCCTTGCAAAAGAAAACAACAATGTTCTGTATAGTTTATGGATCAGCTATACGGTAGTAGATTAACATAGCGCATGAGTGACGTGTAGTCTCAGGTCGAGATATTTCAGCAGTATGGATGCAGAGCGGAAGAGCGTCTCACTGTTGTACAGAGGTTCTCAGTTTGGACCCAGTGGTGTGATGACAACAGAGGCATATCATCTCACTGCTGTGCATATATCCCTATATAGTTTAGCCCCAGTTCAGCAGTGAGATGACAGAATAACATAACGTCTGATTGCTGTGCAGAGGTTCTCAGTTCGAACCCAGTTCAGCCGTATGGTGGAAGAACGGTAGAGCAAATGACTGCGTCTCAGAGATCACTGGAGCAAACACCGGTTCCAACATCTGATACCAAATTTCCATCACGCGATTTCTTGTGTGGAATAGTAATTTGAATCTTCCTCTATTTTTATGTTTGGCTGCAAAGAGGATTTTGAAAGAGCAGATTGCACTTGAAAAACCAACTTACTGCACCCTCAGATGGGATCAGATCGAGGACATTAACCTATTCAAGAGGATAGAACCAGCGGAGTGTATCCATTCCACCACCTACCATATTCAATGCGGATGACTTGATGGCTAAACCAGATGGATTTTCATATTGCAACATCGCTATTTTTTGTACAATTCCTACGACCAGTAAATGCTGATGGAGTGACTTGGTGATGTGAATCCATAAACAAAACGAACGAATAACAGTTTTACCTCGCTTCAATGATGTATTTCATTCTCAATATGAATATAACTACAGTACATATGTGACCAGATATGCCCCACTAATAGTTATTTCTCACTAGCAAGATGACATGGCTGCATGAAACATTGTTGCAACCTAGCTTTACATACAATATGAGTAGGTATATTAGCTAATCACGTATAAAACGAATAAATGAGGACATACATAGAATAGTAGCTCTAGTACCGACAAGTAAGTGATTTTAAGGTTGTAAAGTAGACAATATGCAGATATGTGGGTTACTCAAGTTCGGTGGATAGTTACCACCAAGTTCAGGGTTCAATATACATATTTCGACAATTGGTTTACATCAAAGTACACGAAATGTCGCCGCCCACAGGGTGATGTTACAATACCTGCAACTGGCATTTTTGAATATACTGTTACACATTGTTCGGAAGCAATGTAGTTTCACAAATTGAAATCGTAGGAAAATATCACATATATGGCAATCCCTTTTCTTACATTGATGAAGACAACGAATCACCGTTAACGTTACATTACGTCCTAGCTGTGTCCACGTATAGTCCACATCGTGTCCACAATTTATTTATACGATTGGTCACATGTCCCTTTTCTTTGGACGTATTTTCATCTCCGAGTAAAGACGATAAGTACTACCCGTGTAAGTATGCCAGTAACCAACATAATTACTATAATAATTGTAATTCAGATCGCACAAATAACTGTAGTAGTACCACCATCCTGCGTTATAAGTATCAGCGATGTTGGACGTAGGATGAAGGTCGTTGTCCCGGTCTGTTGTGCTGAACTGCATGTTGTGGTGGAATCTCAAAGCATCGAAATCTGGGAAGATAACAGCAAATTCACAATGGTAGGACTATTTTATTGTATTATATCGTCTGCACATTCCACGTGTGGTTGAAAGGAAAGTCATCCCCCAATGCATTGATGCATTAGGACGATACAGGTTGGGTATCCGTATTCTTCCCGCAGAGAGCTATCAATGAGTGGAATAGCCTTCCGAAAGATGGTGTTTCATCTACGAGTGTTAATTCATTCGAGAATAGCATTGGTTTGTTTTTCAAGTTCTGTAGGCATTGGTCTTTTTTACTCGTGGCTTGTTGTGGCTTCATCTGTTATAGATACGTTTCATTTGAATATGCCATGAAAACTATCGTCCTATATTCGACATTTGTCAAGTGGAGAATCCATTCATTCACTTTGATACTTTTGCTTATTTTTCGATGAGTGCCGAGAGAACAACTATGCGGAGGAAATCATATATGTGCTGATGTTTCAGCAAAGGCGTACCTATATTTTTCTCTCTATTGGCATAGCTATTATGTTATATAATCATTAGGAGGCATTCACCGACTCATTTAAAAACACGAAGGTAATATTTTGGTGATAGGTGATATTACGATAATTCGTTTGGTTGAATTTTAGTCGTAGTTTGTTGAGAACATGCTCAAAGGTTGGATTGGTTTTTTCGTTAGCAAATTTGAATAATTAACAGTATAATATCGAATAAATAATCCATTTAAGACAACGAACCATAATAATCGGAACCATCGGATTTTTGGTTCACCTGGCGGCTACTGCTTGATTGAGTTTGAGCTATGTGGCGGATAACTTGAGCGCATGCTACGCCAGTCAGTCGCGAGTATTACAAGGAATCAGTGTAGCACAGCTTGTAGAACGTGTGAACTGAAATATCACAGTAACAGTATTCGAATACAAGTGATGAATGTGTGAATATTAACTAACATAGGGAGTAGTTGCTTGAACCGTACTGGTATACAATAACTTTTTTCAGAAAGGATGGGATCAAAATATTGCGATTATATTATACGTTCATATCCGTGGTGAGAGGGGGTTAATTTTCTTACTCAATACTTACTCGCGCATTCACTTACTCATGGGTGTACATGCCTGGAAAAGCACAGAAGGCACCAATAGACACATGCAACCGCCGCATCCAATCACCCAGTCTACTGCAGGCAAGCGACTAGGCCCGAGCACCATGGCATCGAACGACCAGTCTCACACGCGTCATCCAAGGACACAGCAAAGTGAGGCAGTCACAAGGAACTATCTTGCTGTTGCCTCAGCCATACAGTGAGTGACGGTTCACTCCGTGACAGAGTATAGCACGTATAGAGTTTGAAATATATGTGACCAGATATCGTGACCGCCACACACATGACTCCATGACATTGTATGCCAGCTGAGCCCGAGACGTTCATTACCCTGGGTGAAAGAGTATCTTAATGGGTTAACATTGCCCGCTAGGATATTCGTAATACAAACCTGTTCCTGTATGGTTGCCGAGGCCGCTCAGTCGGTATTCGTCGAGCGCGCCGTTGATGCGGAAGAAGTCGTACTTGACGAAGGTTTGACGATGAGTACTATACTGTATCATATCAATCCGTAATTCGTAATCATTCTGGTTTGTCAGGTAGAATAATTTTTCATTCCCAATCCAGAATTCGCCGGATGGATCGCCAAATCCGTGTTGATACTCTCGCCACACTCGATTGAAGTCCAGACGGGATGATGACTGCGCTCGACGTTGAATCACCTTTGAAACAAATACAGCTGTAAAGTGTTGAACTCATAACTGAATAAGCCTACATAAAATTGGAACGCAAACTAAAATCTTACAATTTACGCGTGTAACTATGCGAAACAGGTATTGAATAATTGTTACAGCAGAGAGCTTCTGAGGCAAAACATTAATCTTGTGATATATACACAGCGTTTTATGAACATTCATTTTATTAACTCGCTGAACCCGGGTACTGATCTCATACAAGCCGACAAGGTGCATACCTTGATGAAGCACTCTCGTCAGCTGCGAACCCTCACCAGGTCACGAACCAAGGCGATGACTCTGAAGCGTGACCTCAATGTGGAAGGAGGTGGTCGTTACACGCAGACGGCAACATACACAACACCTTCCACTCACTGTGAGCAATCCGGATGAGGCACCTTGCTCGAGGCTGCCAAGCGGACTTGAACATGTAACCTCTGGATTACCCGCTCGACACTCTAGCCAACCGGACCACCACGCTCCACGAATTATAGTGCTGTCATCGCCATGTTGCTACTAGCGAGAGCAAACAATGTATACGTTAACGGTTTAGGCAATACTTGATAAACACAATTCGAAACGTTCCCAGATATACCAGGTGCACTCACCGTCCATCCTCCACCATCAATGCTCATGTTGTAGTTAACAGTAAAAGGATCCCCTGTCCAACCAGAAGGTGTTATGTTGTAATTCCCACTATCCTCTACCCCCTCTTTCAACACGCTGTAGCAATCTCTACGTATTGGAGGCCGCCCAGTCATGTTCGTACGGAATTCGAAATCTGAAGAATAAGAACGTTCTTGATAAATGCAAATAAGGAAGGACCGAAGAAACAACGGACTTAGGTGGCACACGGCAACACAAGGATTCGCAGTGGTGATGTCCTCGATTTGCGGTCCCTATGCCTTTCAGATTAGTTGTTTGTGTAGCTGTAGGAAAGAGGGAGAATTAAAAGGTATGGGATTCTAACAAAGGCAAATAATCAATAATATACAGAGCGATCGGTATATCATAAATACTATCAGTGTGACAGAGCTTAGCCGGGAGCGATCAGCAGACGATTCTCAGTTCCGAGGCTGGCGCGAACGCTCAAACGATGAGACTATATCCGCTTGAACAAGTATTGTTCCTATCTGAAGATTACGCCATGCACTCGACTTGCTCATACTCTACCAGTATGTTGACAATTCAGTTCCGGTAATACACTAACGGACCTAAAGGCGGACACTCCAGAGGATTATCTGCGGTGAGACCTGAACAAAAACGATTGTGGCTTACCGGCAGTTCCGTTTTGCTGACCCAACACGTCCAGACGGTATTCACTGAATTCATCAGAGATCCGGAATCTGTCGTACGAGAGAGACACTTTTCTTCCTGACTTGGTTTCGAACTCAATGAGAATTTCGTATGTCTTCTGGTTGGTCAGTTGTGCCAGCTTCTCGTTGCCAAGCCAGTGCTCCGCTCCAAGATACCCAAATCCATCTCGATATTGAGCCCAGGCTCGACTGAAGTCCAAGGCTCCACTTAGACGCCGCTGGATGACCTGTGCGAATGGTAAAGTCAAAAGTATTGTTATCGCGATACAAAAATGTGATAACCGGCCACTATGACATGTTTTTATTTTCTATATGGATCACTTGTTGGGTAGAGGATCAAACCTATGACCGACGATTTACTTGTTGGGTCGAGATTCGAACCTATGTCCGACAAGGATATAGACCTGGATACTGCACTTATTGTCAGCTGCGAATCCTGCATTAGGACACGGAATACGGGAATGGTAAAGTTAATTGCTCTATGCGATCATCGGAAAGGCAACCTGTGCAATTTATAAGATACGTCTTTGGTGTGACCCGCTTGGGACGCCAACCGAGTCAAAATGGTGCGAAAGGGGGGGGGGGGGGGGAGGACAATGCAAGTAGCCCATGAATTTTAACCAACCACTTAACAGTTCTAACAAGCACATCACAGAACATTTCCAATTTATGAGCTAACAGTATACAGCATCAGAAGAAAACTTGAGTTTGTGTTATTTCCATTTTTTTGTAGGTGTTTGAAGTAAGTTTAGGGCATCGCCGATATTCATTCATACGAACTTTACCTAGAGCATATACTACCAAGAGGTATATAACAGAGGTATACGTGTCATTGAGCCTGCTCAGTCTAGTACAGAAGCGCCAACTTAGTGATATGGTCATCAGGACGTCCATGCTGGGCATAGTACCAGTAAGAACTGGAGGAGGAGAGTCGGACAGAGAAGAAGTTGGAAACGTTGGAAAGGCGGATTATTGGAAGACAATATCTTAGAATGGACGGGCTTCAATCCGACTAATGACATGAGAGAGACCGAGGATAGGATTCAGTGGAGGTCGTCTCTAGCGCTCCTACGTCCTGCCAGACTCCGAGATAATTGAGATAAGACAGCTTACTATACATGTTAGAATAATATAGGAAGTGAGTTCGAAGTACCATACCGTCCATTCTCCAGAACATGACACCCAGAACGGTTCGCTCTGTCCTATGGGTAGTATTAGGTGTGTTCCGGTAGCGTTTTGCGTTGAACACTGATCTTGAACTTCCTTACAGTCTCTGGGATATATCTGGTCTTGGTAGAAGAAGACTGGTGAACCTGAAATGAAACGAAAGTAACAGGAGTTTTCATAGTTGTCCTGTTGTCATTTTGTTAACAACGTGACTTGGATGGAGGAGGGCGAACCCATAGTTACATTGTGATGTAAGGCATCTCTTACGCACAAAAGAGTGATGAGACTGAGGTCAAAAGAAAAACCCGCCTGTTGATTCTCCTCTGCGGTACGGAAAAGAGCCAGTATAGGTGTCGGTGACATGACGGGGTAATGAGTAAGGCAAGTTACCTCATGCAAAGTATAGTATTTGGTTGGAGCTCAACAGAGATTAGATTAGCTCAGTCATTAGATTGTGAGTTCCCTTTCCGACCGGCTGCATCTTCCGGTGCCTCTTCAGTCAATGCGCTTCATCTCCATTGCCTCGTTTTGGGTGACTCATTGGGAGAAACATGCGCCGTATTTAGCAGCCCTTATCAGATGCCACGCGAGAGATACGAAGTGTTGACACATGGGAGGAGTATGTCGAGATTGAACATAGAACAACATAGTATGGGTTTGATAAGACACTAAAGATCAGGGGTTATATGCTCTGGAGCTCCTTAGAGCAGTGGTTGACTGAACTGAGACAATATAAATGCGGTATATTTTGTCTTGACCTGTCCTTCTTTATCGTCGTTGGACAATGGCCAGAGATGGCTGACGAGAGATGGCTGACGTGCAAATTTCACAGGTATAGAGCAGGTAGTCAGGGATCGACTGAACATGTATGATGACAAGTGGCATTCGCATGAAAACGGAAGCTCAATCATGAGTAATGGGCGGTGGAGTGAATAACTAGATAAGTACCTGGTCTGCGGTGCAAGGGTTCTTGGTACGAGCCACAGCTCGACAAGTGTCGTGAAAATTGTAAAATAAGTCCTCCCATATTGACGCATACAGATAACAGGTCCAGAGAATCTATGTTAGGTGTAACTTGAGTCGAGTTTTTTTGATAGGGTCATACCGACTGATTGAGATGAATACACTTACCAGATTCACTCGGGGAAGTTGATGAAGTACCACGAATGACCTAAGACAGCAATTAATGAAAAGGTAATTTGAAATGAGCTAATTTACACTGATGGTGGATTCAATAAACTCCTTCCACCAGAAAACAACAAAAGTCATGCGAGTGAGCTCAAAACACAATGTGGGTGCGATCAATGTATTCAGTGCATGCTCAATCAGTATTTGAATGCCCTAGTTGAAACCCAATTCAACCAATACGAGATAATTATTCTTCAAACATTGAGTCACCTGCAGTTTTTAAATCTTTGTAACACGATTAAATTAACATTTGTTGTACCAAAAGTGTAATATTGTTTCAGCAGATTGTTAAAGAAATCATCAATAAAGTCACTTTTAATTTTTATGTATGATTCAAATACGTTATTCCGATGTTTCGCAGTTTCGACCCTTTTTATTGAATTATTTTGAATTATACCAAACAATCTATTAACCGTTCATGTAAATCTTCATTAGTATCATTCAATAATATGACAATATTAGGTAAAAACGAACTGTTGGAAAATCTGAGGACTGTTACGGAAAAAACGAGATAAGTTTAAGTTTTAAATTGAAATATCTATTCAATGAATTTTTGGCTGAAAATATTCATATAATTATAAGGGATAGAATGGAAGTTTAAAAAAATACTATTGGCCGGGGAGAAAGATCAATAATATATGTTTTTCACCCAATTTGAAGGGAAAATGCATTCCATTTCCAAACATCAAACTGAGGTTTCATAATCTGCCAATAATATAACAAGATTGTAATCATATTATACAAATGTAATATTGCAGGTGTTCTACTTGCACCCGATTTTGAGCAATTCTCTTCGCAGTGTATAACGAATATTTATCAAAAGCTCATTTGAGTTGGATATAATATTTGAATGAGTTTTGTTTTTTCGATCCAATTTCAAGCAAAACCAAGTTTAATTTTCGACCATCGTTAGAGCCTGACATTTTTTCAATAGAAATGTCTAGTATGGAACCCACATTTTAAAAGAGATAATCAATGTTTTGTCACGATTTTGGGCTATAAATTTGCAATCATTCGGCAATTGTACTTGCCTTAGATCGGAAGGGTCCATTCATGTTTGAAATGAAATGTTGCAAAACTTTGCTAGAAACCCATAGGAATCATGCCCATTAACAAAACGTGATTCTGGCAGACGCCTCAACCCTCACTGCCTTCAGCAGCAAGCATTTTGCGCAGAAAACTTCATTGTATTTTCACATTCACAGTGAGCCTAGAAAATTCTACTCAACATAATGAGAGAATTATATGAAAATCGATCAACAAAATAGTTCACTCATTAACATTATATATAATAATAATATTTACCATATATTTGATCCTATAATTATGATGATATTCGATTTTGTTCTCTGGAAAAATCTTTCCCCACTGGAATATAATCGAATTATTGGAAATAAATGATTGGCCAGTCCAGGACTCTTCTAGACAACATCAAAATACCTAATATTGTC
>JAUOBX010069746.1:0-13266 GCA_032360705.1 Eupentacta quinquesemita
TGAGTGAGCAGGACTGCGGATGGTTCATTGAGTTACGGATTATCGTGTGTGTTGATTGTTAGCAGTTATTGTCAACATAATTATTGTTGTAGTTGTGATCTCAGTTTGTATGTTGGATGCTGTGTGGTCAGTCAGTTGGTGGCAGTCAATGGGACAGTAATTTCGTTCATTCGCAATGAAGACAATAACTCATTGTCTCTGCTTCTGCATGCTTTTGCTGGATACTCGTTAAAAACCTCTTTCGGGTATCACAACGAGGAAGCCCTGTGTACATCGCTGTAGCTCTAGTAATACTGCATGGGCCAACTTGATCTAAACATTCGAGATTAGGACTTTCCCTAGCAGTAGACGGTAGATTGTTCCATTCTTTCATTGTCCTAGGGTAAAAACGATACTGATATGTTCGATGCTCATGTGGCAGATGAAAGAAGCTTCCCTTGTATTGAATAGTGATTGGTTTCATCAGGGACTGCCACAAGGTCATTTAATCGATAGAATAGAACAATCATATATACTTCTTCCGTCTCTCAACCTGTGGTACCGATTTTAGCTTCTTCATAATGTCAGTTCACCCTTCCTTTGGATCCTTCCAATTTTATCCTGGCCCGATACTTTATACAGGTCCCAGATCTGCAAATTTGACGGTGGAACGACCCATATAGAAACATCTGAAAATAAGCCAGTTCCGGTAGCGCAGTGAGCAAGATCACAGATTTATATGGACCTGTTCATGGTTGCATGGAACATGGCATGCTAATTTATTCTGTCGAAGGTCACTCCGGAGCGCGCGGAGACTGGGCTGCACAAACAGTGTACAAAGCAATGGATATATCGTACATTCCGAGGTATGACAACCTTCCGGAATCCTTTCACCGCAAAACATCACTGTTGATAGAGGTTGAAGCGACGCCGTATACGACTACTGTTTGAGTCCTACGAGTTAGTGGATCCGAAGATTCCTACTATGCTATAGTGGCTGATATTTGCCAAAAACTTACGGTGGTAAACGACATCGAAGGCTTTGGGAAAATATAATATATTCAGTGTTGTTATCGTGATGGAAGTGCAAATCTGAACGTCATAAGCAGCTGAATCGTACATAGGCGGTTTCTACGGAAGTATGAAGCCATGTTGTGAGTTAGCCAAGATGACAGGGTGACTCATAATATGTTTTGGGAGCTCTGAATAAATATATGTAAGATGTGTATATGCAAGATGTTCATCCTCCTTCTCATAAATTTGGACGATGTCGCGTGAGACCGATCGACTGGTACAGCTCCAGCAGACGAGGACTGATTAAACAATGATGTGGGAAATGGAGCAGTTTCGGCAGCTAATCCCTGAGCAGACCAGTTGGAATGTTACCGTATCATGCCAAGAAGTTTTTCACTCGACAATGTTCGCCAAGAACTTCTGAACACCAGGTAAAGCCATAGTTATTGGGCTGATGTTCGACTACGGTTCACCAGGTATACGCGGTACACCATCCATATAATCTGTGGTGAAGATGGAGCTGAATTGTTCATTCAGAATTTCGGTTTTGCCAACACTCAAACTATGTAAAGAGCTCATGAGACATCGAGGGGGCAACTCCACCTGCATACTTCCTTTGTTGTTTGATATAGTTCCAGAATGGCCGATTTTTACCATCTTCGATTGTATCAGTCATGGTGTGCTCCATATATTTGTGGTAAGCTTTCGTAATCCTCTTTTGAGTGAACCTTTGAAGGTCCTTATACTTAAAACTACTAGCCCAAATTGTAGCCCGTTCTGCAGCTCCTGCAGTTCTTTTTTATTTCTTTCGTCACTTGAATTTTTTTTTGTTTCCCGTAGAAAAATTGAGCAATGATTAACACAGTTATGGAGTTTTATGATCATCCTGGAGTGGCCCCCCGGACCCGTAGCATTCGAATCGAATGAGATGAGAAAACGAATTCGGTTTATCGATAAATAAACGAAAACTTTGTCACCACGTTCCAAGAACTTGGGACTCGAGAGTAGCATTTACCTGTGTCCGTTATCCACGTACAGAAAATGACAGGCTTAACATATAACGCCTAATCGCTATACACTCTGGTGGAGGCATGCACATTTATAGGATATACAAAACACAATGTTATTCTCCGATCAACCTGCGTTGGTCGGAGTTCTGTATAATTAGTAACGTTCTATTCTCCCAGTCCGTAGCATAAGAACACGATGCAGATAACACCGAGCAAACACGATACCGAATAAGGTAAACAGTGATATTCTCAGTCAATAAATCCGACACAGAAGAATATGCCATTATATAATCTCACAGAACGTGTCGTACATTAAAGCCACGTACAATTAGATTCCCCATTGGGGTGCTCCGCGTGAAATACAGCCATCATTGAGATTCTCAAAAGTCGCATATTGGGAATATTGAGGTTGCATGTAAATGTTTACTTCAACAGCAAAAATGTTTGTAGTTGGAGAATTTACATGTCATATAGCGTATTAATGATATTCGTAATAATAGAAAAATAATTGCTTAGGTAATTTGGATTTGTTTCAACGTTTTCCAGCAGTCAGTCGATGGATTGACTATTATACCCACCTGGTAGCACTGTACTGCATACGGAAATAGAGGAACCAGGTTCACACCCTGGTTTAGTTTTACATAATATTTTCTTGTATTTTTGTAGTTCACCATCAGTGTGTTTGATGACTTTCACAGTGGTGATTAACATATCATGCTCTGGAAGCAAGGCCAGTATGATAAGTTCATTCACAAGAGAAATGTAGTTTATCACCAGTTTGTTTGTTGACCTTTACGGATTTTACAGACGTGAGTATCATCCCAAGCTTGCTGTTACATTTCGAAGCAAGGCTGATATGTTAGGTATAAGAAGAATGTACTTCATCACCAGTTCGTTCGATCACTTTCCATTTCTTAAATGACAATGTCTTCGCGGATTTAGATCGAACACGTTCACGTTTTTTTTGCCAAACGTGGGGTTGCTGTTATTGCTTATTGCCATGCGTTGACGTGATCTGCGCTGGTCGTTTTCATGGCCGAAACTTCATGAAGTCGTTGTATAATTTATCCTCTTCACCCCCTCGTTCTTCTTTATCCAGGTGTTGTATGTGTTGTGCTAACTGGAAATTATCCCGACCATGGATCTACTCGAATTGCAGTTGTACAATTCGGAAATTGAATGCACAATATATATAAGTTGGTCTCCAATTTCAAAATGTGATTTATAGCCTCGCAATTGTTATTAGTTCAGTTGAGGCCTATGAATTTCTTTTGCTGTCCTGGTGCCACGACATATTGCCATAGAGCTGGGTCACGAAGATAATAACTGAACGTTGGGAACTGTATTTTCACATTCATTGTGATGTCGTGTGATGGCCTCTCAAATTCGAATGAGTTATCTACACTTATAAGCCCATCTGGACCAAATATCTGGCTGATTATTTGCAGTTGCTGGTGCCAATTCTGTCCTGTAATATTCTCGTTGCATTTTCTTCTAGGTGGCGGGTGCACAGCAGCATCGATGATGTTGGAAAGCATCGTTTTATCGCCTCAGTTGATGCTCTCTCCTCATCTGATCCAACGATCAGATCACCTATCCCAACTTTCATCCCTGCTAGATTTATGCTGTTCAATTTACACTGTAGTTGAGAAGAGGATGCATGATAGCTCTCATAGCTGCCATCCCAGTGCATATACACGTAGCCCAGCATCATGGGAGGAGCCTGTGATGTCTTCCGTAGTACTTAGTTGTTTTTGTATACCGTACAGGTAACATAGCACTCTCCCAGATTGAATGTCTGATCAACTCCGAGCACAGATGGGTGGCGAGATTCAGCTGAACAGTATTTGATGATATCTTTAAATTGGTCGGTGGTGTACGAGTGGTGTCATCTTGAGTGAGACGAAATGCTGAAGAAGCTGGCGGTCATTTAGCTGGGAGATAAGTGTCTGGATGTAATCAACATAGTTTTGCCTGTTCTGACCATCAATTCCTTCGCGTTCTTGTCGTTCCAGTTTGGTGTTCTGTACTTGTTTTTTTTATCTCTAGGACAGTCCGTAAATGATTCCAGCACCATGTGAACATACACATTCCTTGGCTGATTGGTTGGAGCAGCTGATGCCATCTTCCCCATTATTTTATGGTTGATTCGAATCTATTGGCCTTCTGATTTCGTGGCATTGTCGTGGTTCGACGTCGTCGCAGGAAATGTTCCGATGTACTTCACAACAGCCCTCGATAGTTCATCATGATCCATATCTAGTGGAGCATACTCTACCCAGGTTACACGTTTCTTGGAGCTGATGTCTCGTTCCAGTGTTGCGTGGTATCGCTTGATAACAACATGTATCCTCTGCAGATGGCTGGGGATTCAACAAGATATTAGAGTTTCTCTTGCTCCAGTAGTATAGACCATTAAGCTCCTTGATATAGCAAAGTCGTCCTGCATTCACAATAAATTCCTGTTTCTTCGTAGAACTTGGTGTCCCATGCACCACAGACATCGTTGAACTTACTGTTGAGCCTCTTCGATCTTTTTCTCCACGTTGGCGGCATTTATTTTGCCCGCATAGATGTTCCTCCTTGCAGACTCATCAGAAGATATGATCATATATATTAATGTCCATAAAATGGTTCGGAAAAATATTTGTAGAGTTAGCTAGTGATACTGCCTGGTTGTCTTCTTCTGAGAGATTCGCAGCAGGTACTGGTAATTCCCCCTCTGTCATCTGGTCATCGACAGGGCTCTTTATGTTTCTTCTCTCTTCATGCAGACTTCCCTCTCCTCTCTCTCTGGACCTCTCTTCTAGACATTTCGTTCTGGACGACTCGGGTTCTGCTCCTTTTGATCTGGTTGATCCTCGTTCTTCGCTTGAGCCAGGCTTATTGTGTTCTCCTCTTGTTTTGAATTTTTCTTGTTCTGCTTCTCGTGATCAACGTCTTGTTTCATCCTCCCCTCATTCTTCTGGTATCTTGGAGTTCTCTCGGCAGTCCCGAAGTGTATCTTGTAGCTATCGGAGAGAGACTGTTATCTTCGAATATTCGGAGTGTCTTGATAGCCTATTCTTCTCAACCTTGAGTAGCGGTGCAAAATGGTTGGGGTATTACAAATTACCAGACCACATGACGAACAGGGCTTCTGCTTTACAAGGGTTCTCCTTCTCAACCCTGATGGGCTGCAAGGTGCATGTCAGGCCCTCAAAAGTGTTGTCACATAGGCCGTTCACCAGTGGATAGACAGACGCAATTGGACGCTGAATCACAGTCGACGGGGCAGCCATGGTGAAAATGGATGAGTAGCCCTCGTTTATTCCATCTCTGATTGTTATGAAAGATGAAAGATGTTGTATTTCCTGACTCAATCACTGCTAACTTCTTTTCATCAGTCAGATCACCGGAGTCTCTCCATAACCTGTGGTTAATCATATAAGATATATAAATAAACATAATATTGATTTTTCCATTCCGCACCGGAGGCAAAATATATGCCGTGATGTGTGTGCGTGCGTGTGTGTGTGGGTACGTGCGTGTGTATTACATCCCTTGTAAACACGATAACTAGTGAACGAAAAGTTGCAGATACTTCATACTTGGTATGTAGGTTGGCCTTATAGAGTATATGATCCCTAATATTGTTCGGCTCAGTCCAACGCCATCTGGTGTCAACAGAGGTCAAAGTCCAAAAATGAGGTGCAGAGATGTTGACTTGGTAGGTTGGTTGGCGATGTGGAGTACATTATTCATATCGTTTTGGAATTCAATCCAAGGTCATTTGGAGTCAGCAGAGGTTAAAGTCTGCAAACCTTGTATAACAATAACTAGTGAACGAGGATGCGCAGAGACTTCATACTTGGTCTGTAGGTTGGTCAGGTTCTATTTTGGTGTTCAGTTTGGTCGGAGGTCATTGTAATTGTGTGTGAATTATTTTCCCATGGTAAGGAAGCAAGGAACAACTACACATCGTTGCGTTCTTGTTCCTAACACTCATTCTGCTTTTATTATGGCAATGACCTGATAAAAATATCAAAATAACAAATATGACCTGTTATCCCAAAACAGCCAGAACACGTCCTGTGAATAATTCAACTGAATTCATAACAATTTCGTTCCTAATAGATTGATTCGAGCTCAAACAGTGACCAAATAATGACACGTTATCTGGTAGTTGTACTTTTCCTGTTCAAAGATACTTATCAACATTGAACAGTGATGTATATATACAATCACTAGCGGGCTCACTAGCAGCTCTAAGAAGACCCAAGCTTAGGTCGTCAACATACTGCGAATTATAATTAGCGCTAGAATCATTGGTTGTGCAGAGGAGACGGACAGGTCCCAGTTGAGTACACCACATGTGTGTTTCCCAAGATGATAAATCAATGCGATATTTCATCCTTTGACGAAGATTCGCCAAAAGCAGATATCTATGGCATAAGATCACGTCCGACTACTAATTTGATTGGTTCTGATAATGGAATAGTATGGTCGATGTAGTCAAACGCCTTAGAAAGATCAGTGACAACTACCTTACCTGGTTGATCTGATCCCTCCATCAACCCATTCCATCAACCAGTGGAAAGTTGAGGAACCAGGTAAACAGCCATATTGGTAGAGATCAATATTCCTGAACAGTTTTCCGAGCATTTCCGAATAGTCGTTGGTATATTGCTGGACGCTGAGCGTGAATTTTTTGATAAATTTCAGGTCTTGAGGAAGGTAAATTGGCGGCCGTAGGAGCAGGATCGGACCAGTTTCGTCCCCGCCCTAATGCTATATGAGCACTAGTCACAATTCGGTCATTGTCCGTGCTTATCCACCATCAAAATCTGACGATTTGAGGATAATAAAAACGTAATAACAAGAGACCGGAATCACTCCACTGTCAGTGGATTAACGGGACTTAACAGGTGCTTCTCTGACTATATATATCCTCCGGAGTCGTGGAGTTGGCGATCTGAGGTTGTTGCCCGCCAATATCAGGAGTGATGCCTCGACCGATATTCTTCCACAGGCAACAACTTCGACTTATCTTTGTCAGACATTTGTCGTTTTTGATACTTTCTTTCAAAGGAATGGGCCTGAAGTTGATTAGGCCTGAGTGGTACTGAACATTAGGAAATGTTTTCCCTCATGGACATCTGTCAGTGTTTAGAATTTAGCCTAATTTATGCGAATTAAATATGTCTACTGGGTAACCCCTTCAATTCCAAAGTTAAACAAATTACCGTGAATATTATAATGCAATCCAGAATGTCTACTTAGTAGTTGAGATGAATACACTGTAGCATATTGGTGTGATTTTACAAGAAATAAGCCACTGTCCTCACCAAAAACAGTACAATAAGTTGGAAGACTACATGCGAATTTCAGCTCGTTTTGAACAAGCATTATGGGCTCCTCATGCTCACATGATCTTCGGTTTGTACTAGAACAAATATGGTTCGTGTACTCCACATAAGAAAGACTCCGATAATGATTCTATGCTTCATTCAGTGTTGACTCATTCAGTTTGCACATATCTTATCAAGACACGAGTTCTCTCTCACGAGTAATCTGGGGTGGCTCCATTCATTCGAAATCACTAGTGATTAGGCTTCAGTTGGGAGAGCAGGTTTATGTTCGGATAAACAAGTTCTTGAACCAGTCACGTAAAAGATGAAATAATCTTGGATCGACAAGGAGCTATTTGAAGTGAACCAACACTTTGTACAAACAGCTATCTCAATATCATTGAAACTCGTGGCTTGTTGTTTCACTGTTACAATATAACTTTTAGTATAAACTGCTATTACTGTTGAGTGAATTTGTATTAGAACAGAAAAGGAAGTAGACATGTGTAGGCGGTAGACTGCCCACGTAATTATGATATTGGTCTTTGATAATCAGAAAATCTGCATCAACCATGTCTGTTTGACGCTAACATTGTTCAGCACCAACTAAAGTCGATATCTACCAAGTTCCATTCAAATCCGACAAAGTTAGGAGAATCGCATATATCACACATAGTTGACCGCTGGTGACCTCGAAATGACTGTCATGTTTTTCAGGACCAACTATATTCCACAAAATCACGTACATTTGACCTCCGATAACCTTGACATGGTCGCCATATTTTTTCGGACCAACTGGAGTCCACACCCACCAAGTTTCGTGTTATTCGGACAAACTTGAGAGCAACAGTCATGCAGGAACGCCCACTTTCGAACTCATCGAAGATGTTACTAAGACTGACATGCATGCCAAGTTTCGAATCAATTGGACTAAGCGTTAGAGAGTTATGACGCTAACGACTAAAGTCAAATCAAAATATCCCCGGACGCTAAAAGCGTCGCGGAAATATAATGATATTGAATACTTCTATTTTGTACCCATCTATTTGTATTTATTCACTGGTAACATTACTATATTTGTGACAATCTGTGAATAGGAAAATATCAGCTGTTGGAATATAAATACTGTCACTTTGATGTGGTATTTTGATGCAGCAGAATTGGACTTCCCTCGGTGTTAGCAGTTCTTCCCTACACAGTCCATATAGTGTGGTCACTCTGCTCAAAGCGACATAATGTATGTTACATTGTGGGACGTTCTACCAGACATATCAACGACTTATTGTGTCACCTTGACATGTGTGAACAGTCTTACCAGCTGGTGGTATAAGTGGGAACTGTTTGCGCATTATGTATGCAGTATTGTTGCGGCTAATTCGGAATTTCCTCGACAATCGTCTCACTGGTGTCCAACTTGCGGAGAAATCGGACTGGGAAGTTCTCTGCGTATGCTTCTATCGTCAAATGCAATCCAGACTGTTTCCATTTTGTTCTCCCTAATGTTCTTTAGGTACCTCACGAAACCAGACGCACCATTAATCAAACCATCGTCAACCGAAACATTTCAGCCTTAATTAACTATTTGCCCAATACCATCCAATACCATTCCCTACATATTATTTAGAGAATCCGATCAGGTTGAGGACTTCAGAGGCCGCCGATAGTGCATGCATGTGACTATTTCCTATCCCTCGAAGGGCATTTTAACTACTTCTAATTTGAGAATACACTTCTCTCTGTAGATTCGGCCGGATGTTTATCTTGAACGTAATTATGAGGATGATTATAACACTATGAGCAATATCAAATAACGTTCAACGCAAGTTATCCATAACTGCTATAAACCACATTCAAAGTTCCTAAAAAACACAGGATTACACGATCTCTCGAACATCATATTACTTACTCTGGACCTTCGTAGGCATCATTTTAGCATCATCACCTCTAACTCATCAGTTTTACTTTGTAAAATATGCTTTAGTAGAACAGCGTCACGTACAGTGTACACCTACCGCTGATGATGTGTTTCCAGCCAAATTCACTGGCAGGCATTAGAAATTGAGGCAGAGAAAACTTTTCGTTCAGTGTAGTGCTGTACAGCGAATGATCCATCGCTTTGATTCAGTGAAGTCGAACGTGCGCACAACAGTGGAACCTATAATCACTTGTATGAGCATCAGGAATGTTACGTTTACTATTGTTCGGTGTCACTCAACTGAATGAAATGTCACAAGCGCCACGAGCGAGGTGCAACATTCTACTAATAACTGACCAGTCCACTACTGCTTCTTACTATAGCGTTTCAGATTATCACACATCTTTTGAACGAGCATAATCCCATCTGAATCTGTCTGGATGTTCTTGTGATATATGCGCCGCATCTTCTGCAGATGGTCGCTATTTTATTCGCCTAAGCCATACCGTCATTACATGCATCCCAGGCTACCAGGTCGATGGTCGCCTCATCATTGCACATGTGTGGGTTACATGGCATCAACTTTCAAGAAGATGTACCAACACCAAGAGGATCGATGAAACTAGTACCCTGAACACGGCATGTGTAGGGTTTATGGTATTTCAATAATTTTAACGAGGCAGGTATTCATGATTTTTGAGATTCATATATATTCCATGTAACTCTTCGAATGCACGTATGTCTCCTACTACGTGTTCGGAGATCTTCTCTAGCATGAAACACTTCTCAGATACTATTAAGAAGAAAAAAAGACTGGTGAACAAGTATTCCCAAAATCGAAAATGGCTGCTACCATCACTTTCAACATACTTGTACTTTGCTCCAGACTTGCTCACTGAAGTTGACTCAAAAAGCTCCAACTTGGGATCAGTCAACTGTTTAGCTCGCAAAATCATCAGGCAAAATGGCACTTTGGAATGCCTAACCTCGCTAAGGGCAACCTGAATGCGCGTCTGTGCCGTGGCAACCATCTTATCCCGGACTACGGGGACCTCGATAACACCTGGCATGACCCAACTAGGATCAGGGTCCAGCTGACCACGAGCCCCTGTAACGTTTCCTATGATCAAGTCGTATACAGGTTTGTCCATACATAATGCTTTAGTCTGCACCACGAAAAGGGAGTATCGACATTGATGTATGGAATCGGGAATTGACGTAGGGTACCGTTGAAGGTTCAACGAGCTCCTCTGATGTAGACACCCAGGGCCCTTCTTACGCTCTTCAATCTCCACTTGGGAGTCTCAATTTCTGAGGTCTGAATGATCGTCCTACCTCTGCGCGCTTCGCCTCCGCGTCCGCCTCTAATATCTTTGTCCCTCCAAACCGCGTACTAGAAGCTAAGAGAATATTCTAGTATTCAATATTCTGGTGTGACACCCTGATCATTGGAGCATATGTACCATATTATTTTGATATATCACAGCGGGTCAACAATTGCAGCCGATAACCCGTGCTGGCATCCTATAACATGTCATGTATAACAAAATAGTTTATGGAAAAACTAGTTAGCTCAAATCAAACTCACCATCGTTACAACAACAACCGTTGACGAAAACAGACAAAGTTACTAAAAGGCACGCCTAGTTCTGCCTGACCTTGTGTCACATGCCAGGATTACGCAACACATATCAGGGCGATCTGAAAACGGCCTACTGGCTCCACAAAGGGACGCCGTTTCGTTTGTAATTGGTTGGTAGAATCTGTTAGGCATTATATGTAACATATATCTTGCTTGGCATCACAGCGTGTCAGAAATCGATGCCAATTATCAGTGCGGGCATCCAATTTATTATTATTTAATTATGTCAGCAATAATTACATCATCAGGCGTTATATCCACCCAAGGGACATCATGTATATAGAGCAACTCCAGTCGAAGAACGAAATCAGTCTCTCGGGTTAACAAATTCATCCAGGAAACTCACGATATGTGTGAAGGCTTGGCATCCTATACAGGATGGTATTACTAAATTCCAGGCACTCCCATACATCTGGTACCTACAACTCTCCAAAATAACCGTTGACGAAAACAGACTCGGCTGATTTTCTAGTCGGCGTGATTCTAATCTGCCAATTCTTCGTATGGCTGAACAGATTCTTCCCCAGTCTGCTTCGCTCAACATCCTTGGTACGAAAATCACCAGTAATTTGTTGTAGACCTCTCATATCAAGTCTGTTGCCTCCAACTCTTCCAGAAAGTTGCGATAATCATTTTGTGCTAGAGAGTACTTTCCCCCAGAAATTCGTTTCCTAATAGAGTATGTTTGCCATATATTAGGTGGCAATTCACCGTCTGCTCTCAGTGTCCGAGAGAGGTCATACGTCTCATTTGCAAAAGGTCTGTATTCTGCCTTTTCCATGGTTAGTTTCACGGCCAGTATTTCTCTGAACTTGTGAAAGCTGCTCCTCTTTCACACGGAGTTAGTCGCATCACTCGGTTCTGTTCATCTAGTCACCATTCGTGGTCGCTTCTGCCACGTCATCACATCGAGACATATGCGCACTCTTCCTTTCCCCGCACTCCACGTTCCCGAAACATGTCTTCGCAGCAAGTGTTTCCACCAACTTGCATACTCCATCTGTTTAAGAGAAGGATCAGCAGCATGGATATTTTACTTCTTTCCGTAGTTTATTCACCCTCTTGTGCCTGGGGTTGCCCTAAATTGCCCGGTAACTGTTGGGTCGCCCTCCTCAAGTATATGGGTATTGTAACGGTATCGGGTAGTTCAATGGCAGGGGGAGACAGAGACGATTGCTTTTATGGTATCGCTTGTCTCCGTGAAAACTGTAATAAATACACAAATTCGCTTCAGTAATTTGCATTCACAATTCAAGAAATACAAGTTATCAATCATCAGTCTGACATATAAACGTGAATACTTTTTTTGATTTTCTGCGATGAAAGCTCTGCTCTAAAGATATACATAATTAGGCCTACAATAAATATAAAGTATACCTCTTTGGTGTCTCTCTCTCTCTCTCTCTTGCTCTCTGGGAAATTCGTGGTAAATGGCTACAGAATGCCTGCTCGAATTCGTGTACGCAAGTAACGCAAATCCACAACGGCTTAGCCACTCGAAATCTGCTAGCGCCCATCGATCCATTCAACTTCGTTGAAGCGTGTACCGCCAGCGTGATTGTGCAAGGAGTTTACAATAGGGGGATAACCAGATAGTATCGAGAAAGACTAATCAGGAATTCGAAACGAATAATCAATATTCAAATTAGGACACCGATCATTACAGGTTTGTTCGTAACGCCTGGCGTGTTAACCCCACTTGGATGGATGAGGCTCATGATTGGCATGCGTGTTCCTCATGCTGAGAACATGATCTTTATTCATATGTTAGGATGAGTAGACAGTGTATTGTAGACCGAGCTCATTTCTTCAGGAAAACAAAAGGCCAATAGAGGCGCTTATAGATTAATTGTGGATTAGGAGAATCATTCATTTTCTTGATTACAATAATGATTTTATGCGAGAGCTTGTTCAATTTCTGGTCAGACAGTGTTGACTCTGCTTGATTATACAAGCCAGAAATAACAATGTATGAACATTCCCACATTTTCGACCAAAATTGACCCCACATCGGTATACAGATAAATAGAGTTTCTCATGGTGGAAATTTCACATTTTAACAACTTTTACCAACGATGACCCCTCATTTGGACAAAAATAGATAATGATCCTGTACACATCGTCAGAGACCCACACACCAAATTTCAGCATGATCGGTCCAGTCAGGCTGGACTTTGCTCGATTACGAGGATTCCATGAGAAATCCCCAATTTCCCAAAAAAAAGCGTTCCTGTAGACTACGAATCGTAAACACCAAATATCAGCTTGATCAGTTCAGCTAAAAATACAGGAAATATCACATTGCTACAAGAACACAGGAGCTGACCCGTTCATTTGCATCAGTGCGACATCCGTGAGGGGGTGGTGTTCTGGTCA
>JAUOBX010069857.1:0-13262 GCA_032360705.1 Eupentacta quinquesemita
GTACGGACTGCTCGTGGAAAGTGACTCTGTCAAACTGGACTGCTATCGTCACAGGTAGGGAGAGACATTCTGCAACAAGGATAGTATTTGAATCTCATAATAATGATGCAGCGTCTTATATAGCGTACAAATCCAATTACCAACTGTTCAAGGCACTCCTCGGCACTTCAAGAATCCCAGAGAGTATGTGGCAGCAGTGTTTATATCAGCAACTGTTGTAATCAGGTTCCTCATGGGTCCAATTTTACTGATGGGTTGACTGGAGGAGTGCTCCAGATTAAACATCCGAGCGGGGACTCGAACCCACAACCTCCAGCATGTGGGGGAACTAACCACTACAACACGTCATGAAACATATTAGCTCTCAACTGGCATAGATGTGAAGAGTGTGCGTCTAAACCACAAATCCCAAGTTCTAGAACCCTAGAACATTGGCTTGCCGAGCTCTTTTCTTCCTTTCAAAGAAATCACCAGGTACTGATATATATAATATAATATTCAGTATTGATATCTTCAAATTGACATCCACCATTCTCATGCGAGTGGATGAGTGGCCAAACAGTATAAGTGACCATTGGCCTACAACAGTTCTGGCTTGTTCCAAGATCAATTCCAGCACTCTTCACAGGCCTTTTTCTCTCCAGGAGTGGCTAGTGACATGGTTCCAGTGCCATGGTTCTGCTGTGGTGCAGTTGTCTCGGTAAGTAGAGGTAGGAGGGGTTTTCATACGGAGGGGTTGGAACAAGGAGGGGTTGCAATAAGTCTCATTGGTATGGCAATGTTAGGATGAGCAATGCACTCTACACATTGAGTGTTACTATAGACCTGGGTAGTCATAAAATCCAAGGTAATGAATGATTTTTTTCCAAAATATAGTGATTGCATCTTCGTTTGTGTGTTCAGTACATACTTCTTCTTCCAGTTTTATTCCAGTTGTGTCTCAGATCACGGAGGTGGCTGGATCCGCTTCACTCCATCAGCAATGTCTCTCACACTTTCTCTCCATCTCAGTCGATTCATGTGGACTCAGTATTGTTTACCCAAGTTTTCGCTATCTTTTAAGCTGACCTAAATAGTCCACCCCATTCCTTCTCTAATGTGCATCACTTTCTGGCAATCCGTCCTCTGTGCGAACCGGATCACCACTTCAAATCATTTTTTTGTGTGTTTCATGACAATAGACGTTGACAAATATTGCCCCCTATAACAATAGTGATCAGAATTGCATACCTGTGATTTCGACATCTTCTACGTTGACCGAAGGAGTCCACCCCATCCGTTCTCCAACCTGCATAACTTTCTGACGATCCGTCTTCCGCGCAAACCTTACAACCAGTTCCAAGCCTCCCCCATTTCTTTCATCTCGGGTAGCAGTCCTGAGCTCCCCTGGTGCTGGTGCATCATTAGAGGCATGGGGAGGATGGTCAGTGAGAGTAGGGGGATCCCATCCACTGGGTGGAGACGTGACCACCGTAAACCACCCATTGAGTCCTGTTGAGTGATGATAGGTAGACGTATAGGTAAAACAATAGTGCAACCTGAAACATAGAAAACTGGATATGTACAGACAGGCAAACCGTGACATATGTAAAACCCAGTGAAAATTTAGAAAATCATGTTAAATCATGTCAATTTGACATGCTGTGACCTTGAAATGACTTCGTTGTTCAGGACCAACTGTAATTTACATTTACCAAGTTTCGTTCAAATATGACTAAGAAAATCTAATGAATTACGCAAATTTGACCTCCAATGACCTTGGAATTACAAACTCATTTTGGACTAACTGAAATCTACAAATCTTGTATAAATCGGACAAACTTGATAATCACGTATAGAAAAACCTGCAAAACAGATGGCAGCAGCAATGACCACTTCCTGAGTTATCTGAGAGTCTTGGAGGGTGGACATGTGTGCCAAGTCCCAGATCGATCAAGAAGAGCGCTGGATAGTTAGTGCACTAATGTATAAAGTTTCTGGCCGAAATTGGCAGTGGTGAAGGAAGGCTGCTACAAAACCATATTACCCCCAGATGCCTAGAAAGGTTCTTTGAACAGTAAAAGGCAGCCAGATCAACATTTACATAAGTTAGATGGAAAACACTGTACACAATAGTACAAACCAGCACAAACCACAAATACATAAGCATATTCCTCATTTGTGAGGTAGTGTGTGCTAATGAAGCGTCCACAAGCAATGCATTCAAATTCGGAGCAACGAAATCCAGCTCAAGTAACCCAATGATATTTGATTGAATTCAAACACAATCACAGTATGCTCAGAATAATCTCACATGACAGGCTCTGCAATAATAAATAGGCCCTGACTGCGTTTACTCTGGACACAGCAAATTGAGCAACTATATAATTGCTCTGTTACTCTGACCAGATGCCTGTTATTTCAAAATTATTGTTAGTGTCATCACAAAATTAATGCATGGTTGGAGCCAGGCAACTGGTCAAATCGAATTGAGCATTTCCAATAATAGAGATTGGTAGAAGTTAGATTTCTGCTCCCATGGGTCTGTCCATCACCTACCCTAGAGATCGAATTAGTAGAGCGCCGCACTAATGATCGGAAGATTGTGGGTTCGATAGCCGACAGGCTTTTCCGGTGCGTCCTTAGGCGGCAAGGGAAGGAGCCGGCCACCCTACATCATATGCCGTGGGCTTAGTTTGTGAAGCCTCTGTAACAGGTTCACACCTGATGTGATTCGATCGCATGGGGCCTACCTTCCCTCCTTCCACTGTAGTTGATTCTATGGTGGGATCCAGCTCTATGCCTCAATAACTGTCTGGTTCCACCCGTGGCAAGACAAGAGTAAGTTAGCTGGCTATACCTGTTGTTTTGAGCAGGAGGTGTCTCAGAGGTACCGTAGTCGTTCCCAGCAGTATTTCCTTCGGTGGTGCCACCAGCTGTCGACCAGCTAGAACACCATCCTCACTGGGGTACAGCAGGTCAACAGGGTCATCTACGGATGAATTGATAGATGGACAGATAGATAGACAGACAGAAAGGTAGTTAGTCAAAAAGAACCAGAAGGCTCAGTGATTCCTTGATGGAGATCAAGTACTCTCCATGGGAACTCTTATACCACAACACAATGGTATTCGTGTAATTGCCTGCTTAGAATTACCATTCTGGACTCATGCTGTAAACACAAAATTTAGGCTTTAACCTCTGCTGACCTCGGACGACTTCTGACCTGACCCAAAACAATGGGGATCATGTATTCCTCATGGGGAATACACATACCAAGTATAAGCTTGATCCATCAAGGTGGGGTCAAGTTATTGTGTCAACAAGCCAGGCGTCACATACACACACACACACACACGCACACACAAACTGTCATGACTGCATAGATTCAAAAGCTATCATGAAGGAAGTTGTTATGGAAAGAATGACTGATGCAGAAGACAATGAAAGACAAAAGTGGCGTGTTATCAGCATCATCTTTCTTCGGAAATTTGCTGTTTTTGGCTCACTTCGGGGATTACTTCCTTTCGTGTCTGTTCTAGTGCAAAGTTCATTGCTTCTACAACGGATCCAGTGTTTGTTATACTTCAGAGTGGTCATTTGCAGTGAATTACTTGAGTGCATCATTCCAACTTTTGTACTTTTCTGACATATCGGTCAAAGAGTGGGAGCCTATACTAGCCTACCTTTGAGATTGTACATAATGCACGTTCATCGACCCACAACTTGCGAAATATTTGTTTATTCATCACCAGTACAGGTCTCATTTGTCATAACATCAACTACAACCATCGGAATATGTCGTGGAATTCTTCACATCAATTTTGGATTCTTTTTGACGCATCGGAACAACGAACAAATCCTCAAAGTTGCTACTCTAAACTGTCGTGGCATCTCCAAAGAGGAGAAACAAAACTCCAATTAATTGAGGATACTACAAGATACGGTCTTGACATCACTGCTGCCGTGCAAGAAACCAAGATCAAAGGTTCAGACGATATCAAGTATTTAGGGTCAGACTATTCCTTTCCATAAACTTTTTTCGAAGCTGGGTGCAATAACTCCTACCACGGTGTTGGATTTTTCGTTAGATTCGGAATCGACTGTAAATACAAAACTGTTTTGAATCGTCTTGCTCTGTTGACCATTCATAGAATTTTCAATAACATACCACACCCACTATACACATCATTGATGCCTATGCCCTCACATCAATGATAACAAATAAGAACCCGTACGAAACAGACCAATTTTATCGATATCTAGAATACCTCTTGAACACACTAAAAAAAAGTAATTTTATGTGGTGATTTTAACGCAGAAGTTGGCTCATCAAATTCTTCCTTCCCCAAACATATCGGCAAATATACTACAGGTAAAACTAATACAAATGGTAAATTCCTAATATACCTAACTATACGTAACAATATATACTCATGTCATACATTCTACAAACACAAACTTGGACACATCAACACTTAGTAATTAACACAAGTAATTTAATCCCCACAAATCACAGGAATCCCCTCGAAGCCAAATTGACTACATTATAACTGATTAACACAGATGCCAGAGCTTATAATGACCTCCATATCAACACTGATCATAAAATCATTTATAAATATTCTCAACCTATATAGTTCAACGAGAAAACTAATCTATCCAGTCAACAGGAGGACTAAGAAAAATATATCCAACCACCTCGAATCAAACAAACCTAATAATAATGAGAACGACAATGATACCTGAGAGAAACTATTTTTTCGCAATCACCTGCTACCTACTGGAGTGAACTAACAACCATATGTCTGAATAATGCTCGAAAGGTAAATTCACCACCAGCAAAAGTACGTTCCAATAATACTGAAATAGCTTACCCCCCCCCAAGAATAACTTTCCAAAAAACCAAAATACATTAGACTTCAAATTGATAACTGCAAAAATTTAAATCAGAAAAGGGAGCTGAAAACAAAAAGGAACCGATTCATTAGGAAACATCATTCTCTAATCAAATATGCTCACGAACCAAAAACAGTAGACGAAATAAGTGAAATTGAAAATTGCAAGGATGACTCCCACCGTTTCTTCAATGCAAGAAGAATGGTACAACAAAAGGAAAAAGCAAGAGGAATACTATCTTAATTAAAGATGAACAAATAGGAGACACCGACTTGAAGATCAAGAAAATCAGCCAACATTTCGAGAAAAATTTCAACTGTACTAACGCCATCACATAGTACCTAATATATTCCCATAGACATTGAACTAATCCTTCGATGAAGATGAAGTAAAACGTGCAGTCTCATCAAAAATAACAAATCCTCAGGCTGTCCAGGGAAGACTAAAGGTCCCCCAGAAAACCTCAGACCAATCATATTACTTTCCACATTACGTAAACTACTAGCGATTTGTGTAGCCCGTAGAATCCGCCTTTCAGTAGATGACAACATCCTCCCCATTACCCGAACTGCATACACATCAGGGCGATGTACAACTGAACTTGTCTTTGTTTTTTGAAAATATTGGCAGGAAAGGTATTGGCAGGAAAGGCTTGGCAGGAAAGGCTGTAACATCGCTCGGTAACAACTTATATCTATTAATGCTAGACATGTTCAAGGCGTTTGACTCAATCCAGAGAGGATTTTACTATATGACCTAAAACATATACTAGACAACCGTGAACTTCATCTGGTTTCACTACCAATCAACAGAGTTTCCTACGCCGTTGAACTAGGAGGCAAACAATGACAGCCTTTCAACACTAACGTTGGATCACCACAAGGGGGCAGTGCAAGTGCCTTATTATTCATTCAGCCAACAAATTTGTCACAGTATAGACCAGCAATACGCTGATGAAATTGCTTGGGCATCAACTGGAGAGCATATACTGCAAGACATCGAAGAAAGAGTTCCTGAGAAACTAGCAGGAAGGAACCTAAAAATCAACTGAGACTGAGGACTGTTTATTCACAAGAAACGGAGATTAGGATGGGAAGAAGTTCAAATATGTAGGAAGCTTGTTGGTGACCCACGAGGTTGTAACCGGCGAATTATCATAACCAATGGTGCTTTCAACACTCTGTCAACTATCTTCACGAGCCGAAGAATAGGCAAACTCGAGATCTCCGAGGCTCTAATAAAAAGTACTTTTACTATAAAATTTTGGGAATTTTGCGAATTTTGGGGCACGACGGAGGACCTGGATCACAAAATTGACACTTCTCAAAGAAGACTCCTCGTAATGTTCTTAACATCGGATGGACCAATAACAACTGGCTATCAAACGACGAGCTTTACAACGGGACCAACCAAGTACATTGGTCACCCATTGTCGCACATTAGGTTTAGGAATCTTCGGTCACGTTGCAAGACTCCAGGAGGACGCTTCAGCAAAGGTTGCCCTACGGGAAGCACTGAGACATACGACGAAGCCAGTGGAGAACCAGAAACTACCTTGCTGGAGGAGATAAAAGCATGTCGGATACACGAGTCTCAATCTACTTACTACTATGCAGAAGAGTGGGGGGATTTGCATGGTTGGATGATTCAAATCACTCATTCAAGTCAGGATTTTGATCAAATGATTCAAATCACTTTTCCAAACATTTCCTGCATTAGTGCATTTCATTTAAAGTTTAAATATTTGATATGCCTGTACAATGCTGATTATTCCAAAGCAATCATCTCTGAAGTTGTTGAATCATCCCTAACGAAGTGAAATCTGAACCTGATTTCATTATATCTTATGGATACCCATAGCCCACGAGTCCACGACAATGAGTGGGCTGGAATATGCCTCAATGGGCTATGTAATAGGTGTTTGAATTCGGTGTTACCGAGATATTAAAAATGCTTACAGTACAGCGAAAACAAAATGGCTATGCAGGCTGTATTAGGCATGTAGAAGAGTTCCATCCTCATTCCTGGGTTTGTGTGAGGAAAACATAAGTAGTTGCAGGGGAATCTGTATTTAATCAATTGCAGTACTTTTGTTGCTGACAGGAAATAGATGAATAGGCCTAAAAACATATATGAACGATGAAATGGTCTAATAATATTGGAATTTGGCTATTTGCCCAAACTGACAAGTCAGGTCTGAAGACCCACACATCTCGAGAATATGGGGAAGCCTACTCTCATTAGAATTGTGAGAATTGTGGGAAACTTGACTGATGGCAAGACGGATCTCTTCAAGTGAGATCTCCAATTCATCAGGAAATCAAATGGGTGTGATCTAAGCCCAGAACCAGATGTGCTCTGTTTCGATATTGAACCTCACAAACTTCATTGATGAAGTGTCAAATGCCACTATTTTAAATTGATTATTCTGCAGTTGCCTAACTGTAATGATATTTGTGATATCTACAGCCAGACTCGGGGCATGTCACTCTGGTACACGGTACCAGCCAAGAGTATGTGGTATTTACACAAAATATAAAATAATTGCCTCCCAATTCATCAGGCATACTTTACCAACACCGAGTCACCTGAACCTATACTCTCAGGTCGAGCCTGTGGAGTATGAAAATGTTCCTATTCTCGTTCCATGAATGATACTTTCTGTTGCCCTAATTTGCAGTGGTATAATTGTCATTAGGAGTAGGAGTCATAGGGTCGGAACAGAAGAAAGAAACAAACTAGACAATCTGCTTGAAGGCATTCGTAACGTCGAAGTTTGGAAGTGCTTTCTTGTGGGTATTTTTATCCCGAGGAAAGAGTACTAGACATTATTCAAAGCAAATGTCAATTATTTTGGAGGAAGGTCCACTGTTGCATGTTACCGCATTACCTGTTAATATTCATTCATGCGTCATAAGCTTGTGTATTCGGGTATACGGGAATATATAGTTCGTAAAACTATTGTTTATTTGATCAAAATGACTCTGAGAATTATGGGAAGCTATTGGCTTCATTAGGGGGAAAATGAACTCTGAACGACAGTTCAATGTTGGTTATCACTACATTTCGATGCGTCTCTTTGGTAAATCCGGATGCATACCATAGAATTACATCTCCCTAAAATGGACCTGTTCATACTACTATAATAGACCTGTGCATGTGTGTTGAGTACAAAATACTCACTGCCCAACTTTAAACAAAATACTTATGAGCGTGGGCTGGGGCATGTGAGCACACTAGAAGAGCCCTCGATGCGAATTCCAAGGATCTTGTGTAATGCTTTATAACGTCCCTTCTTCAAATTGGGGATGTTCATGAATAATGGCGAAATACGCTTGTTAACGTTCAAATGTGGTACACCATGTTGGAAACATGTGGTCTAAATTGAAGGTCATGTGTTCTTCTGTTCACATGTTCCGGGGAAGAATCACGTATCTGTTGAAATAACTTTCGAATCACTTCCAGGGAATCTGAGGACACGGCCGAGGGGCCACGCGAAACAGATCGATATAAAGACATTTCGGGAAATGGGAAACCTATAATATCAATTCATCGTTTCCAAAAATGGAGGTGCCTGATTCACTTCATTGTTAATAGCTTTGGAAGATAAATCGTAATACATTGCATCGAAGGTGCATTCAGTCATTCTTCTAGTCAAATTGGTTGTGCCATGTGGGCCATTATGAGTTTTAAACATGACTATGACTGGGACAATGTCGATAATTGATCATGTCCAAATTGTGGAGGCGTTGTCTGATTTTAAATGGAAAGCTGAATAGCTGATACAGTAGTGATGCAGAGATGCAAATAAACCTATAGCATACTGCAATGGGCTACATGCCATCAACTAAACCTATGTATGGCCTATACATAGGTATATATAATATCCAATACTA
The DNA here is from genome assembly GCA_032360705.1 of Eupentacta quinquesemita. NCBI lineage: Eukaryota > Metazoa > Echinodermata > Holothuroidea > Dendrochirotida > Sclerodactylidae > Eupentacta > Eupentacta quinquesemita. The sequence continues at coordinate 8,775 of JAUOBX010069857.1, forward strand.
TAAATGTATAATTTAGACCAGAGCGATCATACAATAATTCAGCTCGCTCACTCCTATTGCGTTCGAGAAATCTGTTGGCATGATATGTACCGTACCATCTACTGGTACATGAGTAACAGGATGACATACTGTCCGCGCACAGCACAGTAGAACGGTTGCAAAACATGTGTGCAATGCGTTACCAGGAAGACTACTGGGTTCAGGAGATTAATTGTGGGAATACGAAACCCGTCACCGCAAGGGATTTCGGGTTGCATTACTTGGACGTAACCAGAATGTTAATTGAATAATTCAAAACGCCACTATACCTTCAGATGGCAAAACCTCCGGTGACAGAGGACGTCTGTAGTTGAAGTTGTGTTGTGTAAAGCTCAGCCATATGGGCACAAACCCCGAAACATCTTGAACAACCTGTTCACTAGGGTAATTGGCGTCATAAACATGTTCACCAACAATGCAATACACGTTCACCGTGTAATCTGTTAGGCTACACGGCGACCCTGGTACGACTGTACGAGCGCCGCCTTGGTTCAGTTGCTGTAACAACATTTGGTTCCTTCAAATTACTGGATAGGCACTTCTCACAGTGTAATATGCCTAGGCCTATAAATTGTTGGAAAATAAAAAATAAAAAAGTTGGTTCAACAGTAACCAGCGAGAAGAATCGTTTATTTAATGTCATGCAATGGTTGATTGACATATAAAAATTGATCACTTGTCAAATAATGTGAACTGTCCCCCTGTATCATCAGTCTTACAGAGAAAGGAAATGTGGTTGTCATGTAATGATCGCTACTTTGAAGTCTCACGTGATACCAAGTGGAGTGTGATGGCGAGGTAGAATCGCCAAATTGAACGAGTCCACAGGACGAAGTTTGATTTATATTCTACCGAGACATTACACAAGCGACATTCGACCTTCCGACCTCATTATCCGAGATTGTTTGACCCACTGACTCAAAAAACAATATTACAAATACAAATATCTGTGAACACCCTAATTGCACTAATCATTGAACTAGAAACTTTAACCTCCGATTACTTCGCGCACGAAGGTCACATGGGGTCAAATAATAGCTCGTTCTGACCAGGTGACACTGACATCTCAAAATGGCCATGAAAATATGATACAGCATAAAATCGGCCCGAAAACAAGTACAATGAAAATCACATTATTTATGCAAATTTGACACGAAATGACCTGTCCTCTGGTGACCTCGACTCTGCTGTTAAACTTCACGGGACTGATAGTAGACCACAAGTTTCGTGAAAATTCATCAAACTTGAAAAAATTGCATACGTTGTGCCAATTAGACTACTTATTTAATGCATTAAATTACATTGGGTGAACTTGACTGTAATATCAGGTTTATCGGGACTGAAAGTAGACCACATCCACCAAGTTTCGTTGAAATTCGAGGAACTTTTGAAAATCGCATTGATTATGCTAATTAGAGTATCCAATTAGCATATCTCGGGCTGGAAATCTAATCAGTTCGTCCACCCTCCATAGCTAGCATATATATATCGAGCTGCATCAACAACGCATTCATTGATCATGATATATATCTTGAACACAAGCTTTTGATCCATTTTCGACTAATATGCCAATTCATGCGAATTAGTTTGGTCTTTCGGGACGGAAAGTGCTCTGCAACGAGAGAACTCCCCTCCATACACCTCCACACGAAATTTCACGAGAGGGCATCTACGGTTCACAAGATATCGCGAAGAGATATCATCCGCACATACGGACAGACAGACAGACAGACAGACGGACAGACCGTCTACTCAATTCATGCGAGGATAATCAGAGAAAGGATTTAGACGAAGCGTCGAACCGTCAAAGCTGTGGTAGCAACTTCCTTAGCGTCAGAAAATCGTCGATCGATTCTGTCCCAGAGTACTGAGGAGCTATCATTTCCAATCAATAGAGTTCGGTAGCCTCTGTATAGTTGGTCCGGGTGCGCAGTGTATAGGTCTATGTACTATCCTAAAATAGCCTAATCGGTATGTTGGGTCGGCTTTCAGGGTCACCCAGCAGCCGGTCGTGAAAGACTAGCGTTGAGCTCTGGTGATCGCTGAAACTCATTACACGAGTGTGTATTCCTGCTCACAGCCATGCATGCGTTGTTGTGACAACCGATCGATAATCGAATCTCTCGCGAGCACGACGGTAGGAATCTCTCGCGAGCGCGACGGTTATCGTGCGAAAGACGGTAGGAATCTCTCGCGATCGTGACGGTGGGTCTGCTGGTATGTGAAGGAGTGTGTCTCCATACGTCTACAATGTCATACTAATGTATTCCGTTCACGCAGCCTATACTTGAAAATCGATACCGGAGCAATTGAGCAAACTAGTTACAGACGTCAGATTATTTCAGCTCTCCTACTTAGCTCATTCAAGTTCATGGAAACAAATCAGCGTCCTATTCCACTGCATAGTGACAACCAGTCGAGGGCTCGAATCTCTCTCGAGCACGACGGTAAGTCTGCTAGTAGTAGTGAAGGAGTATATTAGACTGTCAACCTGCTGTATTCCGTGTACTGAGTCTCTATACATCGGGATACCAGAGCATGACCAGGCTAGTTATACGGTACTCGATAGATTATGTCTCTACAGTCTACACCTAAGTAAATTTTGCCAGCCAGCAACGTTTCTCTGGTTACGTTAGAAGATTTGGATGTTAGATCAATCAGGAGTCGAATGTTCGTTGTATTGTGCAAAAGTAGCTATTATCTTTTATCCAGTTTTATTCGGAAATGTATTCTCAGTCACCAGGTAAAGTAACAGGACAACTACTCTGAAATAAACATTTATAGGCCGCGTGCGAAATTCATTTCATAGGGGCAGATTCAGCCGCCTCTAACACTGACTCTATGTTAGGCTATGGCTGACGAGCAGTAAACTCAACATATCTTCCGAACTTGTGAGTATATCCCTCCCAAATATCCACGATTTGTTCCTGAAATTTCACTCCTCATGAGAATTACAGCAAATCCGATTCAATTCTGATTTTTCCAACTCAAATGAGGCCTGTTTTTTTTTACCTTCGAAACTAACGTTAGCCTGAATACAGTTGAGGCTAGCATGGCTATGTATGACAATTTCAGCAAGACGAAAGTTTGCAATTTGTTCTACTTCTAAAAAACACTTTCAATCCGATTTTGTCTATAAACACGTCAAGTAGAATGCCCAGAACGAAAATATCATGAATTGGTGGCGATCCGTCCACAAATGAGTAACTTATAGTGATTTTTCTGGCTTGCTCCATTGACCGATTGAAATAAACATAAAGTGACCCTATGAAATGAATTTCGCACGCGGCCTATATGATTGTACACCCTTACTGAGAAGTCATATTCGGGCCAGATTGAAGACTCTGCCGGATGTTCCCAGATAAATGATGTTTATATGTCCCAAATGCAGTTTTATTAGGATTCATCTTGATTATGACCCTTATCCAATCTTCATCTAGGCCGTGTAAAGAATTGTACGGGGCCATTTATAATTTTATTCGAATATGAAACTTCGTATCGATAAATCGACTGACACTAGGCTATATGAAAGTCGAATCTGGCTCAATCTGGCTCATTCAGATCATATATCACAATATATCAAGTTATATCTGGTTCCATCTGGCCATATGAAGTCTTCCTAATTATAGCCAGATATACCTGGATCAAGTTACAGTCAGCCTTCCAACACTAGTATCTAACTATCAACGAGCTTTCCCTCACTACTCTCTTGTAACTCGTTCCTCTTTTCGGCGGGCCTCGTCATAGGTTAACACCTTTGCCTGTCGATTCCCATGGGGAAAATCACAGATATTGCCTCTCGTAAGGGTAGGTGTGACCTTGACATTCATTGCTATGTAATGAAGCAGATGTTTTCGTTTAGGCTGCGTCAATGTCAATGTTTTGAGGCCTAATATTTTGAACGATTGGTGTGTTCGTATAGTTGCCTTAACGTCAGTGATCGCATTCGAGGAATCTGAACTATTGATAGCCTACGGAAACTCAATATTTTCAGGCTAAGTGGCAAACCCATCAAGTCATTGCAGGGTTGTGCCGTTAGGCGGTCATTACAACTGACTGACATATAGCCTAACAGTTTGAGGTTATCCGAGAGTGAGTCATGCCAGGCGCGTATCCAGGATTTTCCAACCCGGGGAGCGCGATGACACCATCTAAGCGGAGCGCCACCATAGGTTGGCGCGCAACGTACAGAGCGAAATTTTGGTTTTCAAAACCCCTCAGATGGCAGCAGGTGGCTCCTAGATAGTTTTTTCAGCTATATGTATTTGGTTTTGACACATTGGTTTCATGACACTACAAATGTAATTACCCCGAAATGTTCATAATATTCCTCGAAAAATTGTAACACAGCCGAACAGATGGGATGATAAAAGGATCATCATCAATATGCCTGGTATGTCACCCTCGCTTACATACCCATTACTTGATTGTATATCTTATAGGTCTATC
>JAUOBX010069968.1:0-19537 GCA_032360705.1 Eupentacta quinquesemita
CCCCCCCCCCCCCCCGCCCCCCCACCCTCAGTATAGAAGGTACCCCCTCTAGATCATCCACACCCCCCACCACCAGTGTGATAACATACCGTTGACAGTGAGACCCTCAGAGTTTGTGAGAGTACATGTATATTCACCCATGTCACCCTGCTGGGTCTGACAGATGTAATGAGGGTACCAGTATAGACGGTTGGGGGGGGGGGGGGGGGGGGGGGGGGGGGGGGGTGGGTACCAGTATTGACGGTACCCCCCCCCCCCCCGAGATCATCCCCACCCCACCACCAGTGTAGGAACATACCATCGACAGTGAGCCTACTGGTAATGCTGCACACCCCTCCAGAGTTAATGAGAGTACAGGTATATTCGCCCATGTCATTCAGCTAGGTCTGACTGATGTAGTGATGGTACCAGTATAGAATGCACCCCCCACCAAACCCCCCCCCCCCCCCCCATTCCCTCCTAGATCATCCCCACCCCCACCACCAGTGTGGTAACATACCATTGACAGTGAGACTACTAGTCTCGTTGCTGAACCCCTCAGAGTTCCAGAGAGTGCAGGTATAGGTGCCCATGTCATTGAGGCGGGTCTGACGGATGTAGAGCGACCCGTATGTGTAGACGTTGATCCGTCCCGTGGCCAGGTCCTCTGCAGATAGAGGGCTCCCATCCTTCTGCCAGCTGCTCGCAGTCACCCCCGGGGCCGGGCTTCCCTGCCCCGCACACGGGAAGGTGGTAGAGTCGCCTGCAGTCACCATCTTGTTCTGGCCCTTGGCTGTCTCCCTGAATACGGGCAGGGTCACTGCTGCGACTGTGAATAGATAGAAAAAACAGGCAAATGGTGAGTAAATTCCACAACTCTTAAACCCAACCCTGGGTGCAGGGATAAGAACAATCCCCACATGTTGTTCAGCTGTAGCAGAGGCATTGGACCTCGGGTTCCAAATCCCTTGGTGTGTGGATGACTCTTTAGCCTTGGCTAGCGGCTCATCTGCTGTTGATGTCCCGAAGAAGCACCTAATTCCTGATCTGTGGAAGAGGTTGATGTTATGGGGGGGCCTCCCGTCATAAAACTATCGCTCCATAACATCACTACATGGAGGGAAGGAGTGCAGTTGCTGTTAGAGTGAATCCACTCACCCATGTAATCAGTGATGAACTGAATCAGAACTGGATGAGAAGAAAGGTGTTTCCCCATGAGTCAACCTAGATCTCGGTTGCTCCCTACTACCTCACCTCAAATAATAAATGATATAATGCTGCTATCGCGACGGCCAAAGATGACATGGAAGAGGCAGGTGGAGGAGGAGACGTGGAAGGTTGGTTCGAGGGAAGAGGCAATTCGAGTAAGATGGCGAGAGGGTGTGAGAGCTATCGCTGATGGAATAAGACGAATCCAGCCACCTCCGTAATCGGGGATATAACCGGATCAAAACTGGTAGATAGATAATAAGCCATAAAGTTTTAGAGACAATTACCTTTACATCTAACGCCATCTCCGAATGTTCCGTCGGGACACTCCATGCAGACGGACTTGCTGTTTCCGATGTTAACACAGGGGACCTGTGGGTAGCAGGTATCCGCAGCACAGGGTGCATCGTTGGTCCCGCGACAGACTGTCTGTTCAGCGTGATGGTCCATACGGACTGCTACGTCTGAGCAACGGATGGCTGTGGGAGAAACAAAGAGAACGATTGCTTGATCAACTGGCAGAGTAGCTCATGGATGGGTTGTGCTCATGTTGTTATCTTCTTGCTGAAATATTGAAGAACCTAGAGAAACCCTCATATTAAGTTCCAATATCTCCCTCCCCCTTGCAACCCAAATGTTCCATATTCATCAACCACCCAATACAAGCAATAGTGAAACAGCCAGCAAAAAAAGGGGGTGTGTCACCCAGTTTACTTCTGACAGGTTTTTTTGGGTCACATTAGTACCTTGATGGCTCACAAGTTGAAATTGGTGTTCGGTGAGCTAGATTTAGCAGATGGATTTTCTAGTTTGCTACTGCCTGATCTAACCCGAAAAAAATAGTACACTGCCACGATCTTCCAATTAATGTCTTTCACATAAGGTTTCTTCAGCATGTCTATGTGGAATCCTAAGCATGCTTTAATTATTCCACCCGTGCCTTGTCAATAAATGCATATTGCGATCAGTTCAATGAACACAATGGGGGAGGGCTAGATTCAGCACAAGAATGGATTGAGGCTCATTCACACGATGCATTTTTTTCACCCAACTTTTCGTGGTGTTTGTACGTGCTCGTGTTTGATTGGGCACAACAGGGAAAATATCCATGCGCACTACGATATGGCCAATGAAAAAGGAGCGGGAATGCGTGGCACGAGAGGTCGGGTGAAAAATTTGTATCATGTGTATGAGCCTCTATGAGTATGATGATGAGATTGAAGTTTGTTAGCTTAAGCCCCAGTCACACCGCAACGATAACGATAACAAAAATCGGACATGCCGTAACTCAACAGGTTTCCATTTCCCTGGTCAAACTGTAGCGAGAACGATTACGATAACTATAACAAGAACATTTCTTGTTCTGGCGAATCAGTCAGTGAGCGAATTTTCTATCCGATAACGAGAAAACTGTTGACCAATCGAGTCGGAGTTGTTTGTAAACAATGTAATTGAGCATACCCAATGCCTTGGCATCTAATTTGCATAGCCAACAAATTCGTGCAGAGTTTATCGCTACAGTGTGTCCGCTTGGATTTTCTCGTTTTCATTCTCGTTGCGGTGTGACCAGAGGTTTAATGATCTGGAATTGTGCGAAAACATGCACTACATGGGTCGAACATCTGTCGAACAAGATCGAGGAAGGGAGGGAATCGGATCCATAGAGTCTTACCTGCGTCATCCATGTGGTTGGGGTCACACACAGACTTTCCGTAGCCAGCATGGTTGCACATTGAGAGGTAGTACTCGTTGCCCAGGCACTGGACCCGGTCCATGTGGGTGGGGTACGACTGGGCGGGCATCGAGAACTGAGAGGCAGGCACCGTGTAGGCTGGCGTCCCAAAGCCAAGCTCTCGACAGACCACCTGGATGTTGAAAGTGAGGGGAAGGCATTGTGTGTTAAGGTCAGATTCCATATGTGCGGATGCAGGATGCGGTGGGAATTTTAAAATCACTGTTTCGTGAAGAAGGATCATTTTTCGAATGGGAAAAGGCTGTGGGATGATGCGCAAAGACAATGAATACGTAAAAACTCATGAATATGGATGTTAAAGTGTTTCATAAGGAAGATCTTCCACATAACCCATTTGCGGTATGCAGCTTTATTGCCGCATTGGTACGCGCAGTAATTGTGCTTACACAATGCGTGTTCCAACTTTTTTAATTAAGGTTCGCTATGTTGGGGTCTGTAATCATCTTCGTTACCATAATACGGCTTACTCGCGCACTTTCCATGTATGCGTCGACGCACAAGCGACGTTTATGTGTTTTGCCGCATCCCGCATCCGCACATATGGAACCTTTAGGGTCCTTGTACAAACTATCGGTATGGTCGCACTGCTTCCCGGATGCATCCAAATGCAAACACAGTGGGGGGTCCCAATGCATCGAGACATCCAACTGCACCTCTATTACAAAGGCCCATAACAATAGACTCCTTCGCAACCCATTGTTCAACTGGGTGCAAGCAAAATCGCACTTTCAATAGATCTATTCATAGTGCTAATCTGGATGCATTCAAATGGTACGCAAAGACCTGCTAAATTGAGTTCGTTCAACATTTTCTTTATACATGATTATGCTTTGTGAATTCCAGATAGTAATATTCATACATGCCATTGCACCATCGTCAAAATATTGTCTCTTGATCATAATATGCTGTGGCAGCCTCTCAGGGTCTGAAACAGCCTACCGCCAAGAGTTCGTGCAATAACAACATATCTTCCAGCGCAGAGGAGCGGAACCTGCCTACAGTCTACCCAGTAAATGCAATTGTTATGGTAATCCCTTTAGTAGCAAGCTGAAGGAGGTACAGATAGGACCGAAAATGTCTTGTACCGTACTGGCTTGGAAATATACAGAGCAACGAAGCAACATTTAATTCATATCATACTTTTTTGAGAGTCAGGATGGCTACTACAAACACAAAGTTATCATTAACATATTATCTTCCACACTTTCAAGATCGATCCAGAAACTCACAAATGTTTGATAATTAGCCAGTTTAATTTTGTTCAAGTTGTTATCTTCCTGTTTCTTCCATTTCCGTCCTCCCTTATCTGGGAATGCTAGTTTTCAGTTCCTATTCATTGAGTTTCGTTCAACGACTCTATGAATCTGACTTGAAGACCAATGGAAGTGCTAATTTTCATCATTTTGAAACTCGGAGATAAAAAGCGAGTGAGTTTCCCATCACCACAGTAACCCAAATATGAAGTTCCAAACCGTCATCTTTGTGTTATCTGCAATTAGAGGTTCGGTCTGATTACATCACACAGGGAACCAATGAATGTCCCTGTTTGGTTCACGCAATAATTACTGATTTTTCATTCCTCCATAGGGGAAAAGTCGAGTTCTCAATAGTTACATGCATTTATATCTCCTCAAAAATGATGTATTTTTTTTTCATATCAGGTTCACTGTTTTTGTGTAATTTTGGAAAAGTCGGCTTTGCATGGACTTGCATAAAACAGTGTGTAATGATAGGTCTACTCACTTTCACTGTCTTTTGAACTGAGATGGGTTGGATTTTTTTGTTTACTGACTCAGAAGGGATCCTAATTTCCAAGTCATCTCCAGCACTTACATCGGCCTTTTCATATGACTATAACGCATGCTTACCGCAGCATCACTCCTATCCCAGTTAGTTCCGCAGACTCCGCCCCACTGTCCATCGTGAAGAACCTGTACAATTCCCTCGCGATCGTTGCTTCCGCCGATGAGCCGGACTCGATCGGCAGATAATCCCTCGCTTGATATAAGGTCAGAGGCGGGGCTCATGCCGTCAGAGCAGATCGCAATGCAATTGTTATCTGAGAAGGAATAAGAGGGATGACAGCTATGAGTATAAGAAGATCACTTCGTGTCTGGCAGAATTCAGCATCGCTGAGAGGAATAGAGTGACCAGAATTGAGAGGACCTTAATTTAGGTGAAGGCGAATAATACTTGTCCAAGGAATATCGTGTGGAGGACTTGCAATGCCACCTTGATCATAATTTAGTCTAATCAATTGTGAAGGCCCTTTTCAAACTACACTTGTTCAAAAAGACGTCTCGATTTCTCCAATGACTAATTTTCCCTCCTAATTTTCTTAGTCATCAATTATTTAGTATTGCAGCTACTGTAGTTACCTCCAGAAATTCTTCTGACATAGAGTATTGATTACGGTAAACAGTGTTAGCCTTGAACAAAATAAAAAAAGGTCGATGATTGCAACCTTTCCTGAGGCATTTATCGGAGTAAATATGGCATTTTGCTTCGCTAACCTTCAAGGAAGTGGCCATCGACGCAACTCCTGCACTGGCCGCTGTCCGAGCCGTCGAAGCACTCTTGACAGGGGGACTCGCACGGCTGGCAGAGGCCCTGGGTAGTGTGTCCGAAGAGACCTGAACCGCACGACGCCACGCAGTCAGAATCCTTGTGGAACATCCCCTTGGGGCACGAGTCGCAGTGGTCCGCAGAACCGGAACACGTCCCACAATGCTGAGAGCATTCCTGGCACACGCTGTCACTGTCCGGATAGAACCTAGGCAGGGGGAATAACAGATGAAACATGATCATTTAAATCTTTGAAGAGCCACACTTTTTACGCTATAGACAAAAAAACACTCACCTATCCCAACAGGGTGCGATGCATTGATGGGCCAGCCGTATTGGGCAACATGGCGACCACACCTGTGTCCCCCTGCCCCTCCACCTACTACCCTAGAATAGACGGGAAAAACTGCTCACCTATCCCCACAGGAGGTGACGCACTGACGGGCCGTGTCGGGCCCAGCACATACCACGCCCGCATCCTCGTGGTGTTCACAGTCGTGGTCCCCGATCCCATCGATCCCCATCTGGCAGTTGGTGATGTTCTGCTCTGTGCCCTGGCAGCTCATCTCGTCCAGCCAGATATGCCCGCTGCCGTGGCCGTACCGGGCCCGTGCGTGGGCCTCCGTGGCGTTACCGAGGCCGAGCATCTGGCAAATGACGCGGGCGTCTGCAAGGTCCCAGTTGTCATCACAAATGGTGCCCCACTCTCCGTTATGCAGCACCTACAGAAGAACAAAAATCGAGCAGAGTTAGTAAGAACTACATTGAAACATCAATGACATAATTGTTTAATAAGCTGGCATTGACAGTCGCATAAACACAGAACATGATATGAATACGAGATTTTTTAATTTCCAACATAATCAATAATTTTACTGATGAGGTGTTTATTCAGTCAACTGTCATTCCAATGGGAGTAGCTAACCGATTTGGCTGACCATCACTCAAACTTTCCAGTCACCACTATACCGCTCTTTCAAAAATCAAATTTCGAGTAAATGACTCTCAGTCACTCTAGCAATTTTGCCCAGATTTTGCTGGCTCTCACGTATACACGTATCATTCAGCATATTGCATCACAGGCAGATATTTCTCTGTACAAGCATTTCCAGATGGGAAAATCTCATTTAGCAGAAATGTTTTCGTACATAAAGTAGTCATTTTGGAACCTCAGAACAGTCCATTTCGGACAAAAACGGATAGACAAACCTCAACGCGACCCTCCAGTGGAGTAATTCCGTTGACCAGTCGAACAGTTGACTCGGCCCTGGTGATGAAATTGCTACAGTCGTCCATGCACATGTGCGTCTGTTCGTTGAGGAACTTGTTGGCGGGGCAGCGGGTACATCTGTTGGGACCTTCATCGCAGTCTTGGCATGATTGGCTGTTGAATGAATGGATCGATGCTGACTTAGTCAATAGCGAGGGTGCGATCAGGGAAAAACCTTCACATATATTTCATGTTGCCATGAAATCATTTCTGACGTATTGTGATCTTGCGTTCATAGGAGAACAGTGACTTAGTATTGATCAGGGCGTCAGTCAATGTTGCAACACAGAGGTTGTGGGGTCCAAGTCCTGAGTCGCTTCTCAATTGCCTTGGAGATCATGTTTTTTGTGTTGTGAAGGGGGGCTCCGCTAGAACTTCCCGGATACAACAAAATATGTTCCCAAAGCTCCTGTTATTCATCCAGAAGTGGAACAGCATGAAAAAGCGTACAGGTAGCACCCAGAAGTGGTCGACAGGAGCGGTCAGTTTTCCACGAGGGCACTACAAATTGGGAGAGTGATTTCAGACACCAGGAATGGAATAAACAGTGTCCTGCGACTACTCCTGCCTTATACGTACCTGCATCGTTGGCACACGCTAGCCGCATCAGCATAGTAGCCCTCTGGGCAGAAGCTCTGGCACTTGTTCTGGATGAGGAAGAGCCCGGGCTTGCAGGTCAGGCATAAGTCAGAGCTGTGAGCACAGGTCTGACAAGCCGGGGAACACTTGGTGCACAGCGGACTGTTCTCAAAGAACCCATCAAGGCAGTTGGCCTGGGGAATGCAACGGTTCGAGCGGAGGGGCCCAGAGCAAGTGACACCTGCAGAAAAAGAGGAGACAGAAATAAGAGACCATCATCCTTCCATCCCTTTCCACCTTCTTTGTTTTGCTCCTTTCCTGTTTTTCCGCAGGAAAAAAACGGACAATTGATTTCTGTAATACGTTGGATCCGAGTTTGGTCATTTCGAACTTGCCTACACTTTGTGTTCCAAACTATTGATAGAAAGATCCATCCCTTTCCAACTGCTTTTTTGTTTCTTTCAACTCAAAACTGGTTAAAAAAATTGCTTTTGGCATGGAAGAGAGGAGACAGCAAATGACAATACATCACCGAAGTAGTCAGGTCTGAGGAAGGTAATGTCGAATTTGCTCCGCATTCTCTCTAAACTACATACAGAAATGCCTATCCCTTTCAGCATTCTTAATCATTCATTTCCGTCCAACTAGTTCGAAAATGTGTCTCACCGACCTGTGAAATCTGTCAGCATTTTATGCCAGTTTTGGGATCATCAGATTCTTTGTCTGCATTTGCTTTTTGTGTGTTTTGCCTGCATCGAACTAGCATTGCCAGCTTAGCCTAATATTCCACATATGAATGTTACGGAGGTTACACCAGCTGGTCGAAGAGCAAGAAAGTAGGAAACAGGAAAAAAGGATGTAGGAAGGAAATAGCTATATAAATAGCTAATATTTCTTGAGGCCCGGTCACATTATAATTGTTTTTTTATTGGATTGCTACACAATTTTCTCGATTTGAAGCTGACTACCAAGGGATGCGGTAATGAGGTTCATACAGGCTAACACAACACCTAAATACCTCTCCTTAGCTTGAAGGCCCTTAGCCAGCTCCATTCTAACGTGATGTCATATCGAAAAACGAATAAAATTGAACAATAAATCGGATAGCTCTCCGATAAATAGAAGCTGAGTGAATACCTCAAGTTGGGAATGGGTGAATCCCATCGAATTGGTTACACACATAGCGAATGAAGTCCTTCATCATTGTCGCTGGATATATTTCGCCATAATGAGAAGAGACTGGCATTCGTGAGCCAAAAATCGAAGAAATTGGATCATTGCACTATACGATATCGTTGTAGTGTGACCTGGCCTTGAGCGAGACATGTCGAACGAAACATGGTGCCGAAGCAGTAGATCAGTAACTCACCGGCGTCTTCAGAGTGGGCACAGTCGTGGGTACCGAGGCCAGAGTGAGGGCAGTCAAACAGGGATTCCTCGTTACCCTCGCACATCATGTCATCCAGGAGAATCGGGCCAGATCCTTCATCAAAGCTGGGGGAGACAGAATGAGGAGAGGATGAAATTACTCTACTCTCCCATCCGACAAACACTATTTTTAGTATGCAAAATCAGTGACTGTTGAAGCCTGAACATTGCATAAGAAACAATATTTCATGATAAAAGAATATTCCCATGATGTGGCAGCATCAACTGACTTAGAACAACTTGCCTTCAAAAATTTGTGCTTCACCAAATATACTTGTCTTCATGTGTAGGCAAAAGAGGTCATTTCCATTTGGGATTTGCTGCTGTTTCATTCTTCTTGCTTTTATCAGTACATCCAAACTTCAGCATTCTGCCCCTCATAAATATATATATTAGATAAATATTATACAAATATATTATAAAAATGTAGGGTTGTAACTAGAGAAGAATTAGTGCCGGGTATTTTCACTGGGCAAGTTGGTAGTACTACATACATAAGACATGTACTACTCTATGGTAATGTATGCTCAAAAACTTGAGGTATTGAATCATTATTACAACGTTTTTGACACTTCCCCGCACCCCCACAGCACGAAAAAAAAAACACAATTTTTTATTTCTCCTTTTTTTAGTGCCAGGCCGCAGGGCACCTTTTGGCCCGGCCTGGCGTGGCTACAACCCTGTAAATGTATATATTTGAGAAATAGTAGTAGCTCTTGACAATGAAAGATTTATCGGTTTTGTCCCATATTTTCATTGGGTGGGGACTGGGGAATTAATGCATCTCAATGGAATGTCATATAACTCACTGTGCCTCTAGATGGGCCTCCAGGGCAGTCCCCAGTCCCAGCTCCCGACAGACCACATCCGCCTCCTCCATGGACCAATTGTCATCGCAGACCGTCCCCCATTGACCATCCTCGCCCAGTACCTCCACGCGGCCAGAGAAAGACATCGAAACGGAGTTGACGAGACGTATGCGGCTACTGAGGTCTAGTTCCAGCTGATCGCCGCAGGACACCACACACTGGGTACCTGAGACACGGTGCAAAAAACACAAGTATTAGTCAAAGAGCAGTTTGTGGAGTTGTGTGGCAAGGTATAGGCCTGATCACCGAAGTGTCCAAATTACCTCTGATTTTGGGTGCTCTTTGGGCAACAAATTGCTCTGTCAATTCTGTATTGAGTACTACTTTTTCCCAGAGTGTTTTTGCTAAGTGACTCCTTGTCTCCAGTAAGATAGCTTGTTGTTTCATCCAAAGAATTATGAAAGATGCAGAAACAATCGGTCTCTGAGAACTCCTATTCATAGTAGGTTCCCACAGGGGCCATTCCCTAACTTTGGACCAAAAACTTGCACTAGTCAAAGTTATCTCGGGTGCTCATTTATAGTTTTTGAGAGTGAAATCGTGCTTTGCCACATATTTTTTCAATGCAGGTTCATGGTCACCAATGCATGAGCAATTGTGGATGTACACTGCGGCCAGATTATTTAACATTACCTTGTTTTTTCCTCAAAATGCTCAGTTGAAGTGAGATTCAAATGATTCTCCAGACGAAGAATATATAATATCATATATTTTTCCATCACCTAATATTTTGACATGGCTGATTTGTTTGAATGAGGCTCATTCGTTAATTTCAAGGAAATTTGAATTAGGTGCGATTTCAACAATTTTGTTGGGAGAATAAGTAGGCCATGACCAAGAAAATCAATGGGAGGATCTGCCTTTCACTTTGAAATAACCCAGCATGCTAAACTTTGTTTCTCGAGATCAAAACCCAATGCTATTCAAATCTCAGAAGCTACCAACCTTTGAGGAACCGCCCTTCTCTGCAGCTGGTGCAAGTCCCGCTGGTACCTTCGCATGTCTCACACTCAAAGTCACAGACGGCGCATGTCCCTGCGCCATTGTCAAAGTAGTGTGGGACACACCCCAGTACGCACTCTTTCTCTCCAAGGACGTTGAAGCCCTCCTTGCAGTGCTGGCAGACATATCCGTCGGGTCCCTTGGTGCAGCGCTCGCAGTTGGCGTGGCAGAGGAGGCAGTTGCCGGCATCCTCGTAGTACCCATCTGGGCATTGGGCCACACATTCTCTGTAACCCAGACCTGAAATTTGAGTATGGGGTCATGTTATAGAGTAC
This sequence comes from Eupentacta quinquesemita, assembly GCA_032360705.1. NCBI lineage: Eukaryota > Metazoa > Echinodermata > Holothuroidea > Dendrochirotida > Sclerodactylidae > Eupentacta > Eupentacta quinquesemita. The sequence continues at coordinate 10,930 of JAUOBX010069968.1, forward strand.
CATCAAAATGACACAATTGGAGATAATATACCACATTTGTATATTGCACTCTTCAGTCAGTGACTACTAAGGCATACTATGTAGTATGAAGCAGGGGTGAAAACCCCGGGGGGGGGGCGCGCTGGGGGCGATTCCACCCCTGAAATGACCAAAGTAGCCCCTGAAACTCATATGAAAAAGGTGTTGATAGGGGGGACTAGCCCTTCACAGCTTGAGAATCTCTGAATTCCAAGGAAAGAAGCCCCTCAAAATTAGAGAGTATTTGCAGCGCTGGTATGTATGTAGTACCCAACCCGTGCTATTTGAGCAAACCAAACCACACACAAACTTTGTGTCACCACACCATGTCCCTCGGAGGACATCCCAATAGGGCGCATGCTAGTGTTTACAAGTCACCTCACAGATTCCCAATAACACATGTATGGTGTTATCAGGAACCCTTAAGGACATACCGAGAAAGCTAGCCAGCCAGGACTAACTCGGAACCTTATGAACACCATATTTAATAGAAATGGGGCTGAGCAATAAAAAATTGACCGAAAAATTGGTTGGGGTCAGAAGTTTCTTTCGGCAAAATGCCGCCTGCATACCCCACGAACACACTAAGGTACTGGCACCACTGTGCACATGCATGTAAAAGGAATCACACCGACAATGAGTGCAGTGCCCAGATCCTGTATAGCCTTGACCCTCTGTCTAGCAAGGATTCATGAAGTAGGAGCACCTCTTCCTGGCAGACAGCACTTAAGGTCGGATTCCATATGTGCGGATGCGGGATAAATGTTGAAATAGCTGTTTAGTGAAGAAGGATCCTGTTTTTGGACGGGAAAAGGCTGTAGGATGATGCGCAAACACATTAGATTTGTAACAGCGAATAAATACAGTCGTTTGAATGCTCTACGAGGGAGATATTCCATATAACACCTTTGCGGTATGCGGCATTAATGCCGCATTGAAACGCATGGTGGTTTTGCTTATACAACTTGCATTCCATCTTAGCCGAAGTAATTGTTGCCATTTTGAGATTCATTTTCATCTCGGTTACCATAATACAGCTTATTCGGGCACTTTCCATGTTCGCGTTTGCGTGGGAGCGGCGTTCTATTGTTTTGCCACATCCCGCATCCGCACATATGGAATCCGACCTTTAGAGAGCAGTACTCACCATCACAGCGAAGGGCCACATCTTGAGTGTGATTACAGTCGTTTTGTCCCCAGTTGTTGTGGGCGCAGTCCGTAATAGAAGCGTCCGCGTTGGTGCACACTACACTGTCCAACCAGATTGGCTGGGCTGGACCAGAGCTGGCCATTGGTATACCCGAAGCATCGCCAACCATCACAAATTCCTCTGCGGACCCTGGTGGGAAAAGTTATTGAGAATGATGGCATTGTGTCTTAAGGAGGGAGGGGAGTTGACGCTTTGTTACTCCACCCGCTAGTCAATTCAGTAGCTTTATTCGAAATCTGGGATTTAGTAGTTTGCAATGAGCTCAATTGCAAAATTGATGGGAAACTTCCCCCAGTTTCAGTATATAGTACCTTCACCATTCTGTACCTATATTTATATATCAAAGAAACTGTTATCACTCGCCGCACCCCAGATAGCAGGGATCCAGTGAAACGCCATCAGAACGACGAATCCACTACCTGGCGTAACAAGGGAGCGATGGGTCACCGACCTGCGGTGTTACGCTGCCAGCAGAAGACGTAGGAGGCGATTTGACAGCGGATCACTGTAGTATGGTTGTTTACCAATATTCGTGAAGTGCGAACCCAGCGGTCTTTTGACTTTGTTCAGACGCTTGCACCGGGGCGATCAAAACCTGATACCGGAAGGACAGCGGGATGCTAACTGGGACATCTTACCCAGTTACTGAGGAGTGAAAGATTTTTCTGTTGAAGTGTAATATAATTAGCCAGAAGCTAGCTTCAGCATACTTTCATACCAAGAAATTGGCAACCCTGACAAAGCTACTCACCATATCCCATCTCGTTACAGGCAACCCTGCCAGCCTGATACCTCCAGTTATTGTTGCACACAGTACCCCACTGGTCGTTGTACAAGATCTGTCAAGTAGACGAGAGACGATAAAGAGTTACCACTAAGGAACTCCCAAGATATTATATGCCAGTCCTGATTTAAACTTCCGTCCGGTAATTTTTAATAACCCTAAATTAAACATTAATTTTTAAAGGCAACAAAATTAAACTAGCTATAAAAAAACTCTCACTTTTTATGAACAACAATTTTCATGTTTTTCCGTTCATTTGCAGGAAGGTATGAATTTTGAGTTTGGATGCTTTTTTGATAAACAAAATCAACTGGAAGAATTGATTCAATTGACACAGTTCTGGAGTTGCGGGTCATCAAGTTGAGGTGGTAAGAAATGAACATGTGGGGGGGGGGGGAATTCTGCCTACCTCGAGCCTCCCTTCCATGTGGTTCCGGCCGCCAACCAATCTAACCGTGGTGCTCGGTTCCCGAAGGCTGTATTGGCTGATCACATCCATTGGCATTGCAACCTTGTTGCTGGAGCAACCCTGCACACATTGGAACCCATCCAGGATCTGCAGTGAGGAGAGGATAAAAGTTATTCAGATACAAACACCCTAGGTAGGTTAATGGAGTTTGACAGATCACTCTCTATAACCACACAGTTTATTCAGTGACCGTACAATTCGCACTCAACAAAATTGTCTGGTTGAGTCCCAACAGAACCAGTTGTAGTCCCATGTGACTGTCCCCTTGGGTCCCACTAAATTAGGACTCAAGAGTACTGAGAAAGTCCAGCTCAGATCAGTCTCATTTGAATTTTCAACAAGAATCCAACTCAAATTTCCAGCTGAACATTTCCACAGAAAAACAGAAGTGATCTATGCAATTTGTGCTACCATTCCACTGCAGAGAGGTCTGTTGACTTTTCAAAACAGGTTTGAAACCTGCACTTTGAGCACAAAGTATCTGGGACAATTCAAACACATTCAATATTGCCTCAATAGTCACGAGTTATGCAACATTGAATGGGGGAATGTCTTACATGCATGGAGTAGTCCTGCACATGCTATTCACCGTTTTCTCTCCAATTTTGCGTGGCTTTGGAAACTATAGTAGCCAGGGCAGGAATTAGTTGAGAGCCTAGGGCTAGCAGTTTGCAAAATAGCCCCAAAAAGTGGAGCCACAGGGCCAATTTTACCTATATGGTTATTTTAATTTATGCCAATTTGCCGGAAAACAGCCCCCGTCAGGCTAAAAGTTCATTCCTGCCCTGATTAGTTCTTCAAGTTTATCAACTTTTCAACGGCAAAATCTCTCCATTTTCATCGCTTCATATCTTTATATGTGAACTCGTTTTATGTATGTTTCATCGAGAGGGAGTGAACTCCAGTTCCTTTTATGGTCAATAAAGATTCCTATATCCTATTGTAGCAGCGTTAAACACCAGATTTCACTAACCCTTCCGAGCTCACAGCTTGTGCACCTCCCATCGGCGTCACACGTACGGCACTCGTTGTCAGAACAGTCAGTACACTGGCCTTCACTGCCGTACTGCCCGAATGGGCATTTCTCCACACAGCTCCGGCCCGTGCGGAACTTCCCCTCGGGACAGAACATGTGGCAGCTGGAATTCTATAATTATTGGGGAAAAGAGGAAAAACTGAATAGTGGGTGAACATTCTAGATATTCAGAGACCAGTGTGGACATTCAGTGAATGTGAACGAGGTATGTTGTCCTTTGTGCATGTAAGTTGCATCGGGACAGTGTTGCTTCACTCTGCATAATCACCTGATGAAAACATGATGTCGACTTGGTTTGCATCGACGAATCACTACACAAGTTCAGCTATTTTCGTCAGCGGACATGACACAGAAAATGTACTGATCGAAGTTTCACACTAATTTCATAAGCAGACAACACCCAGAAAATGGAATAATGCAAAGTTCAACATTGGATAAATCTTTGGCATCACGAAAAACCTCACAGGTCCCGCAGACCATATTAGGAGACCTGTTAGAGATACCAACTCTCCAAGGGCTCTCATTTTACCCAAAGCTAGGAGGGTTGCTGCTCATGAGGAGTGGTCTGGGTGCAAAATGGAAATTTTAACTATTCATATGATGAAAATGTTGAGGTATTTCAAGGGGTATTTCTTTCTTTCCTGTAGGTTGTATTTTGTATTGTCTGATATAGTTAATGAAAAACAGTACACTGCATCATTTGAAAAAAATTGTTTCGTGTTTTTTATTCACTTTTGGGGGGGGATTTGTTTTCTTTTGATAAGTAGGCGGCAGCAAAAGTTGCTCTAGGTGGCGATCTGACGTCCGGCGACCAACTATTTCGGAACGCCCTGCTCTCCAGTCAATTGAACCAACTTACATAGAGAAGCTCGTTGCCACTGCAGGATGTACATATATCATTGGTTACCCCGTTGGCGCAGGTCTGACAGAGGTTGTTGCAGGCATTGCAGGTGCGGCTCTCTGTGTCACCATACTTTTCCTGCCCGCAGGAGAGGACGCAAGACGAGCCCTAGAGGGAGAAAAGATGCAGAGGAATATATCAGCACATGCATTGATAGCCTAGGTTAGATGGCCTCAATTTTGTTTTTTGTGAACAAAGGAGTAAACCTTCACTGGTGATAGTATTTGAGAGGTATCTGAATGCGCTCCATGCCATGACTGCTACCCTCTGTCGTAAACCATATGATGATTGATGGTGATGTCAAAAAGTGATCAGGCAGTCGGAATGAATAGAATGGAGAGAAATCAAGACTCGTGGTTTGGCACGTGACAGGATGAGCCCGCCTGGTGGAAATCAGTGAATGTATGAATGTTTAGCATTGTGTGAACGCTACTCGTTGCGAGTAATTGAGAGAAAACAAGGAGGCTACTTAGCTGGCACTAGGTGTCGAGCATAGTTGCCCGCAGGAGTACAAATACAGGGGGGCTGTAAAATCTCTAAATTTCAAGGAGAGTAGCCCCTGAAAATGGAAAGAGTATTTGCAGCCCTGGTTGCCCGATGCTGCCACATTTATGCACATGAAAAAGGGGTCTAATATAGACAATGAAAAGAGGCAAGGAAAAAAGCTGATGATAGGAAGGTGGTTCCAGTTTCTGATTGTTCAGTTGTAGAAACTATGGTGAATGTAAATGTCCATGAGCGTGGATTGCATTTAGGCTCACCCCTCAGATTGTAAGATACAAATAAGACCACCGAGTCTCAGGAAATGTCATGCCTCCAATTTTCCAGGCCTACAGGATCAACCCAGCTTCTCTGACACAGCAAGTCATAAATCACTCGTTCTTGCCGCAAAAGCTAATCAAGTGCAGAGGGTTGCTATTCTTCCCCAAGCTATGCCTGTTAGATGGGTATAGGGACCTTACCGGATTTGGCAGGCATGTTGGGAGAGCCCTACAACAAAATGTCCCCTCCAAAAATGATAGTCTGCGAAAATATTTGATCAGCCATGGTACAAGTGTTGAAATTATGCTGACATTTTATTTGAGACGATGAACCATTCCTGGCACCAAAGGTTTTTAGGGCAGAAATTCCCACCAAAACGGTGGACGCCCCTATGGACTGAAAGCAAGGGCGGTATTTTGGATCTTTGGCAGCAAATTGTTTGGCTATTACCCTAGATCTCTTTGAACCCGCTCACCCAATAACTCTGGAATGCAGACATGACAATACTCTGAAGCACCTATTCATAGCCAACAGAGTGGAAGTGATTGGATACGAAAGGGCAGGCTTGCAGATTGCTTTGGCGGCATTCGACGATGGCAAATGACGTCATTAATAGACCAGTATTAAGAAGTACAGGCATAGTTCATGCCACTTAGAGGAAGCTGAGGCGAAGTAGGTAGGATGTTAGGGGTCACAGTTTCCTTGTTTACATTTTCCAGTTTACTCTAGTGTAAATAGTGGATTTCTCAGACTTTATTGTACACGTGATGTACACACTTGTGTGATGGGTGTGTAGATGTCTTGAGAATCACATGAACATGGCCGATAGGTTCCATTTTCTGGGATGGGAGAAGAACAATGGCCCTTATCAATTTATTCAATCAGCACTGCATGCAACAAGTCTCCACCATAATTTGACCATTATCACGGCATTTGATGAAAAATTCTGGCTCTCAACAAGAATGCTTTGACTTCGATCAAAGATGTTCGAAATTTGTATAAAAATGTATTGCCCCCCAATTTCATCATTTTCTGGACAAATTTGTCACCTAATTTCCTTCCCCAGGCCCCGCCTTCTACGACTATGATTTACTGGTGGTCTTATTTCCTTCTCTAACCCCCCTCCCCCTATGCCTATGAATTACTGCCTGCCCAACAAAGAGTTACCTACCTTCAGGAAACGACCAGGCTTGCACTGGGTGCACTGGTCAGGGGAACCCCCATCGCAGGCGAGGCACTCTGCCGCACAGGTCTGGCACTGCTTGTAGTCAAGGTAGTAGCCCAGACCGCAGTCATCGACGCACCGTCCAGAGGCCCCTGGAGGCAGAAACAGAAAAGGATCATGTAAAATGGCTGGATCCAACAATTACCAGTGATGACCTCATACAATTCAAGTCCAAAGTAAAGACCTACTACCTCAATTCAGCTTTCGGTGATTATCAGTAGGTTGTACACGTACAGCACGGTTTATTTTTATATAAGTGTCTATCTATCTATGTATGAACGCAAAAGAGTTTTGAACGCAGATCATGATTATTTCATTGACAAATGGTCACCTAACAATCGTGTTCTGGCATCAGTCAGCTCCAATCAGGAAGCTCCCCCCCCCCCCTCTTAGAGGCCCCAATTACTAAACATGGAATGCGAAGACACTTTTTTTTAAATATGAAACTGTGGCAGATATTAGAAGAATATGGAGTGTAGACAGCAAGATAAAATATGCTCAAATGTTGTTGTTTTTCTCAGGCAATGCATAGGATCGCCTCAATTTTGAATCGGCCAACTAGAAGTAACATGTTGCATGTGATAACATGGGAAGTAGGGGACCAGCAATTGTTTTCATTAGTTTGATAACTATAGCTTGGACGGAATTGTGGGGAAATACCCAAAGGGTTAAGGAGGCCAACTTGATTGTCAGACAGCCTACCCAGGGAACTAACAAGTTAATACATGAATACAAGGTAGAGGACAAATTGGCATTTGGCATTTGCTTTTTGTACAGTTCGCAGAGATTGATATGAATCCCAATCGATTGATCTATTATTTAATTAATAAATAGTTGATTTTCTGTAAGGCTTCATTTCCCTCCGAAACTCTCTCGAGAATTATTTTGGGGATCAAACTTTTTCCACATTCGATCAATTAGCAGTTCATACCTCAGCCCAAATTTGTACTATGTTGATGGGAAATCCCTTTTCGATTCGAGAAATCCCTCTCAACAATTTGTCAAGGAAGAGATTCTTACCCTGACTTGATTCATCAGTACAAACAATGATACGAAGTAGGGTTATGTTTCACAATTAATCTGTTAATCTATTATATAATCAACTTGAAAAAAACAATTATAGGAGAATCACATTCATGACAGTGTTAGTGCTAGGATTCAAAATTCAGGGGGGAATTTCCCCCCCTTCTGGAATTTCTGGGGGGGATTTCAAATTTCCGAGAGGGATTTTTCAACAGCTGAGAGAGATTCGGGATCGCGAATCCTGAAATTCCTGATAAAAGTGAACTTCTTCGACATTAATTGATGTTGTACTAGTTCTATGCATTAGCAAATGACAGTTGGGCATCAGTAGTACTGTTTTAGAGGCTTTTTGACGGGGGGGAAAAACCCCCAACTTTTTCCCCAGGGCGGGATTGGCGCGAAAAGTGCCGGAGTCCCGCAAATGCGCTGCTTAGCGCCAACACTGATTCATGACTCACCTTTGTCAGAAATTGTGGACATATAGCTCCCCCAATAGGTGGCTGCAGGGATACAGAAGAGCATAGAGAGGATACATTGGAAGATAGGAGCAGCACGGTGAACGAGCAAGATACAACGGACAATGTGGGACATTACAGACATGCGGGCAACGGCAATATCACTGGCTGGCTGGCATCATCAAATCAAAGAGCTTTGATTAAAGCCAAGCTCTGGCAAATATAATTATTAGTTCATGACAGTCTTGACAGAGCTCCTATGCTAAAGCTAGCAGGCTAATCACCCCATTTTACCTTATCAGCCAATAATGTATTAATGTGACATGTCTGTCAAATCCCTTTAGGTCCCTATACCTGAGCTAACAGGCATGGCTTGGGGTAGAAAGATTAGTGACTCTCTGCAGTTAAATAGCTTCTGCTGCAGGGTCAAGTGAATAATGTCATTCTGTGTCACAAGCCTGGTTGACCCTGTAGGTCTGGGGAATTGAAGGCATGACATTTCCTGAGACCCCTGTGGTCTTTTTCGTATCTAACAATCTGAAGGGTGAGCCTGAAGACAATCCACGCTCATGGATCACAGAGCACGAGCCCGTCAGAAGTTTTGTGATTGACAGCACAGTTTTTTCTAACCTGGCCATCACCATTTCTCTGCTGCTTGGATAGAGTACATCATGAGACTCTTGGGATGCGAGGGCATGTTCCAAGTGTAAACTTATCCCCAGTGG
>JAUOBX010070080.1:0-13261 GCA_032360705.1 Eupentacta quinquesemita
ATACATATTGAGTTGTAATCCGCCCGACTTCAATTTTGTCACCGCTGAGATCTGGATTATTTAGTGTTTGGTATCAAACAGTCAAAAAGTATGTTTTAGGTATGAATATTCGATGAATAGACGATTGCATTTTCATTCAACAAGGCACAGCTCAATTGAATAAAACTGATTCAATCTTTGAACGGATGGAATAATATGAACTCCTACACGAAATAAAAACATTCATTCGACAATGTTCGGCCACTACTGTTTCAAAGCATCAACTATAAGCTTCGTTAGGATGCGATTGGGATTAGTTTTGGGTCTAGTGTATGGTCAACAACAGTAAATATTCTAAGACACCACGCATTGACCTTGTCTTTTTTCAGCATAACCTCATCCCCCTAATATATACACGCAACTGACGCAACCATTTAGATATATGTATGATGAGCCATTTAGTGGAGTATCACTTTCGAAGACCTTTCAACAAGCGCGTATACAGTATGGCGTATATGCTTTCTCTTTCCATTTTTCATTGATAATAGTGTATTGTGTAATGACTAACAAACGGACTTTCGATTCAGACAATAATTATTCCAGTATGCTCCTGAAATGCTTCACTTTTCGTACAATCGAGCCTACAGTAGTTTCTTTGTAAATGCAATCTCAATAATGGCTGGTATTCCCATGGCATGCCTGGTAATAGGGATCAGCCCAACATTGTCTGTTTCCGCGTGTTCACGTTGACGGTGTCATTGCATGGGAGTGTGAGAGTGGGGTGATGTCGTTCCTAAACATTCAATTAGCGCTAACGATATCTTTTCAAAGTAAATTGTGTTTCCCGTTCACAAAGTAATGCCGCTGGAGTGTTCACAATTATTGATTGGCCTATATAATACTCTTGACTTATTTTAATAAATAAATAAATGAAATGAATGAATGAAAGGGTAGCCTATAAATAAACCGTGACTTTATGGTTCTATTAATAGTTTCGAATTCCCAGATTACATTATTATCTGATCGGTCCCATAGGGCCGGATGAGATATTGAAGTCGGTTTGCCGTTTCACCCATATTCACTACTGCTGGTTGCCATAGCAACAGTTTCTATGGTAACACTTCTATTGGAGGAGTTACTTGCATCGAGGGGTACCCTATAATAGGGTACCAATGGGTGTCAAGTGGACCAGTGACGAGGTACGCGCAAAAAGGTTTCCGTTTGTGAGTGTATCTGTGTGTCTGTGTGTTTGGGTGAGTGTGTGTCCGTCGGATTTTTGGTTGTTTTTCCCAAATGTCTCAAGTTTGGAATATTCGACCTCGATAATTTTTTACACAGGGTTAAATAGTCACTTGATACATGTTTCCTCAGAAATTCAGTCGAAATTTTGTAAAAATCTGAATTTGGAGGGGAATTCCTTAGTTTCTGAGCAAATTGTGATTTTGGCTGATTTTCACCATTTTTAATGATATTCAATAATTGCAAGGCTCGAATGACTTTAAACTTTGCAACAAGGTGAAAAGACACACATTACACATTTTCCTTCCATCTTGGGCAAAAAATTCGAGAAATGCAGAATTTGTAGGAATAATTAGGCCGGAATGATATCAAACCTTGCAACAAGGTGAAAAGACATAATAGGACTCTTGTAAACAAGACGCGATGACTAATACCTTGCAGCCAATCAACTCACCGGTGGCTGTATGTTATGGCAGCGATGGTAACCCATGTTGAACTCACGCGCTACACCGGCCGGTCAGCGTGCTATTACGGCATGTGTTATCTGTAGCATGTGGAGGCCCTGACAGGCTACGGTACGTACTCGACTGAGGGAGTGTGAGTGAGACAGGAACATCCAGAGTTCAGCAGATTGTTATTATACAGATTATTGCAGTATTGAGTTGGTCATGTTTCAGTTGACTCGTTGGGATACATTAGTCGCGGGGCTTTCGATTCAGTGTTGTGTGTCAACCTCTCATGCACAATCTGTAGAATTCCTCAATTTGAGAGAAATCGTGGATTTTGCTAATTTCCGGATATTTCCCAGGATATTGAAGAATTGCAAGGCTGGAATGATTACGAACTTTGCAACACGGTGGGAAGACACCAAATATAGAATTGTTCCCAATCTCGGACCAATTCGAAAAATGCATAATTTTGAGGGGAATTCCGTGATTGAGGGCAAATTGTGAGTTTAGCCTATTTTCTGCAATTTGTTATGATACGCTACAATAAGGTTAAACAAGAGTACCAGTGACACAGTAGCTCACCTGGTACATGTACATTTTTTTCACTAGTGCAATCTGATGAGAAGTGACTGATTGAGGTAACATTGATGTCATAATGGCATTTGTGACCTTGGACCCAAAAATCATGAACATCCCAAAGGTACGGTTATAAGAGCATCATTATAACCGTGATTTCAAATGAAGGGCCCTAAGTCCCGAACTAAACCTTCGGCCAGAATTGTTCTCTCATCTTTATGAGGGTCACTACTAATGTCCATCTGTATATCGTATTTTTCTGGCGTCACATAATGGAATAAAGTATGTAGGATTTCCTGGAAAGGGTTCCTTCATCTCTATGAGGGTCTCTCCTAGGAATTCTTCATTTCTATGAGGGTCGCGCCAGCCCGTCTTTCGTAGGATCCCTTCATCTCTATGAGGGTCGCGCCAGTGCGTCCCTCGTAGGATTCTTTCATCCCTTTCAATGCTTAGCGTCATATATTCTTTCAAATATTCCTTAAACACAGAATAACCAACATGGCGAATACTATCGTCTGCTGTTACTGATGATAACTGTGGTTTGTGCAAATTACCCAAGGTCTTAGAATCTTGAGGATAACACATGAGTCGAAGACAGTCTGCCAGTAGCCGCATGAGATAACGGAGACCAACTACGCTCTCGTGCGAAACAGATGCCAAGCAGTATCAGTGAGTACTGGCATTCAACATCACTGGTTTTTGGTCCATGTGTTAGATTGTCTGATGTGGCGCAGTAGGCTTGGTTAATACGGCGGCTGTTTTTTCCGATTAGCTGCATCAAATTACGTCGGTCTGCTGTACGCAGTTAACGAGGTTGAGCTTCGAACGCTATTTCACCAGGAAAGAGTGGTCGTCCGTCGAATGGAGACATAGGCTGTCCGGAATGTAGGATGGGAATGATTACAGTACACCACTTGCTCGAAATCATCTGAGCACTAGTCGAGAATAGAGGGAGAGTTCTCAGTGGTGTTTTGCAGTGAATGCATCAATGTGTCTCCCGCCATGTGCATCAATAATTAATTTACTCTCAGTACAATTACCTCGTCTATTTTCTCGATGACCTCTGACTCTTTGACAGCTTTGTCCCATTTTCCCCGGAGGCCTCTCGGAGACGGAAGAATGTACCGGATTACCTTCTCTGGTGGCGAGTCAATTATACACTCCGCCCGGTATCTGCCAAGAATAACCGACAAAATCCAAAAAAATGCTTTGGAAATGCGGGTCATAAATATGTCTAAGCAAGACAAACTGATGATTCAACTTTCTCACTATTGGATGATACATGCTGTAATTATTCGGCCGTAACCTCGTGGGTGTCCAGACATTAATCCAGCGACAAGATTTTGAGTCGGCTGATTCTCGCTATCTTAACAGCGGGCATTTTCCTCTACTATTTTGTCTTCGTTCCCTTTTCTTTTGTTCATGGGGTTGCTTCCCGTTGTCATTTGATATCTATGGGTTCGTGTGTGACGTTGACTGGTTAACTTTGGTCTAACCAGGTGGTGGACAACCCTGACGCTTATGCCTGTTAGGTTCTCTCTGCCTGTACTATTGTGCGTCATACCAAGCCCTCGGAATCAGTTACCTGTTTTCTGAGGACATTCTGGTATATCTGATTATCATTTCATGTTCGCAATACGGACGCCTAGTCATATCACTGAAGGCTCACCCAGGAACTCTGACATGCCTGACCAGTTTGATCGTGGATAATCACCGGCGATAACTCGCCTTCCCTTTCCGACTCTAGTGCTCAGATGATATCGAGGCAGGGGTGTACTGTAACTAATACAAACGACTCCCGGGACCCCCATTTTATGTCCCCACTCGACCGACGACTAATGAATCCTATGATCTGACCACTTCCTCAGCTCCTGAACTGTTGCCGTCCAGGAATATGTATATTTATATTTCATATATGCATAAGGCTACATTTTAGGGCGTACTGCATCAAGTTTTAGGAACAAATTATCTATCCCTAACATACGCTATACATATAGCAAACGCTCCGATACTGCTTTCATTCTTAATCATCAAATATGGGGAAATGCCTCATACCATACTGTTTGGGGTGAGGCGGGGCAATGCCACACTTATCTCCAACAAAACACAGGGGTAGCTCATTTCCTTGACATGTTGATTCCAACTAATGACCCAATAATCTGCGATACGAATCTCTACCGCTAATTCAAAATAAGGACAAGATATCTTCATTATATGACAACTAAAACTGAAGGCAGTTTTGCATTATTGCAACTTACATGTGTCCATCAAACTCAGTTGATTTCTTGTAGAACACCTTCACGTTTTTCTGTCGGAAGGAAATGAAGTTATTATTACATGCTGTGGGTTATCCCACACTATACATTAATAACACAACATGTTATGCATGTGTCAACTTCGATTATTGTGTATTGATACACAGTTATGCGCCTATTGCGTCTAAGCCGGGTTACGATGACCCCTATATATTGTCCAAAATATCGATTTGGCCGGAATGTTATATGATCTGCTCAAACTTAATATGCTTCTATGTGTAATCTACATACGACAAGAAACACACTTTGTTCAGATTAAGTATTTCATATAACACCTTAGGCATATTGGTTCTGACTTTGACCTTTGAATACCTTATCACCAGTCTGGCTTACCTGAGCCTTGAACAATATGGTTCATGTTATATTTCATGTGCTATTTTGTAAACCAACCTATTGCTTTAATGTTGTTATACTAGCTTCACATTTGACTTTCGACTTTTATTGATAATAAACATCCGCTATGTACCTCTTGCTAACCAAACACGTGGAGTTTATCTGCCCTATCCACTGTACGAGAGGCAGGCACGAACGAAATTCTGAGAGCGGTGTCGGGTAAAATTACATTAGAGGGTGACGGATCTCATTTGCTATTTATTTTCCCTTTCGTAATTTCATTAGACCCGACATCACGTGTGACAAAAGGACATTCCAGCTGAGTGTTCACACCATACGACGTATGTATTTTCAGTCTGCTTTTGTCGGATTTTTCAGGAACAGCTGTCATTATCATAAAAGGGGAAGGACACTTTTTGTGATGGGGCTCAGTGTAGGTTTACAGAGGCCGGACGAATAGAAGGCAACAAGGTTGTTCATGGTACGCTATGGACTGGATCCTTCATACTTGGAATGAATGGGAGTTTCTCGTAATTCTATTCTCCCTGGGAGAGCCTTTTAAAAATGAATCTGAACATGTCCATTGGGAATCAAGTTATATCTTTCGAAACGACCGTTCACAAGGTAGCGTTAGCAGGTTCATATAGGTAATGTTAAAACCCAAAATCCTAACGTAGGCCTACACAATAATAATTATTCTAACCCATAAACTGCATTGCTGTGTTATGAGGTCCCATGCTGCGAGGAAAAAATATCAGAGCAGTTTTCACAATGTTTCCTCCGCAAATGAAAGCCGTCTCTCCAAATAATATTCTGTGTAATTAAAGGTAAGCCATGTCTAAATACGATTTTCTCCATTAGTCGGGGAGATCTAAGAACCCAACAGTTCGGCTGGTTCTGAGGAACAAAAGGAACACATCTAAAAAGTTATTTCCAGTGCTCTGTGCATTTACTATTTACATCGAATGTCCAACTGCAAGGATCTTAACGTAATAATGTGCACATTTCCGAGTTTGCAAGAAACTTCTCTTCCAATTCGTATCATCGGTGATGTACCATATGCTATTCAAATTATCTTATATGTTCATTCTTTCGAACAACATGAATTACAAGGTTACTATAAACTACCTTGTGACGTGAAATCAATATTTGGAGCACGGTTCTTAATAGGCATATTATACTGTTGTGGCAACCTTCGTTTGCTTACATGCCCGAATATGTATCAAGGTCAAATCATTATAGTAAATAATACATTGCTAACTGCGATGATTTTATTATTTGGAGTGCCTGAGAAATTAAATCTAGAGCGGAGCCCTGAACGAATATACTAAAAGACATGGTAGGCTATATCTCTCGAAAATGCGTTCATAATAATTTATGAATATATCCAGACAGGGAAAGGAAACACCGCTGTGCTCAATATACCTTATGATTGCCTCAGACAGCATCACAACTTCCCCTGGCAGAACAAAATGATGTCGCCTGCTTAAGAAGTAGAGGATGCCAACTCAGTGATGTGGAGACACCGGAAGGAAATCCAGTTGTGGGTTACGGATGGCATCAATTGAATCATGGAAAAGATGGACTGCAAATTACAATTCAATCCTGACTTTGTCATAGTGCAAAACCACCAGCATGACCCAGGGGGGAATAGGGCCGATACTACACTGTAACGTATGGCAAGGACACAGACCAGAACAATAATGCATGGTACCTGACCTTTGAAAGGGGAGGCATGTTAAGGGAGCCCGATAAGCCAACTTAGCAAGACCATCAATATGAACGGAGAAACATGACATTTCCCTGCTATGAACAACGAGGTTGTGGAGTATCCAGCTCCAAATACCTATGAGAAACCCTGATCCGGATTGCAGCTACAGCTCTGATGACTAAGACTACATTGGAATCAGAAGATTATTAGCAACTAGCTAAAAACGAAATACGAATCGAGATATTCAAGATAAAAAACTGGCATGTTATATACCAAATGTAATGTAAGTAAATATGTCTGAAGAATGGCCATTGCCCATATGGGCACCTTAGCCTTTTCAGAGTCATGGTTCAGGGCATAGTGGAGGGCAATCGCAGACGTGGTGGAGGAGCTGGTCCGACAACGTAAAGTCATGGGACTGAGTGAGCGAGTGATATGTCAGCATGTAATTATTTACTAGAGAATGAACAGGGATAAGGAATTCACTTTCCTTATGATGTAACGCCACGTTAGGTAGGGAGAGGGGGCCGAATTTCGACAACGCTCGAAAACACGGGAGTTGCCTTAGCGGTGCACCGCTGAAGCCGGCGTTGCTTTAGCGTTGGCTTAACAGTAGCGAGCGGTACTAACGCCAAATCAAAGTTCCCTACCGCAATGAATCGCTGCTTCAACGCACGACACCGTTCCAGCAATCCCGTGTCCGCTCGTCGAACGCTTACAACTGCTCCACTAAAGTTCGGGCAACGTTCAATCACCGCCCGGGCAAAGCTGGCGAAGCAGCGGTGGTCCATCGTCCAAGATTTCTGCGTTGGCCTAGCGGACCCAAGCGTCCACAAACTTGCGTCTAGCGGTGCGAAACTTCGACCGGGCGTTGTCGGAGCGGTGGTGAACTTCGCCGGAGCGGAAATTGCCCGCTCCTCACCGCTCGCAATATTGTGTGCAGCTCAAAACTTTCGGAGCGGTAGGAGGGACCATCAGCGGTGGCCGAGCGTATACGGCGTTGCCTTAACGGGGGACATCTTCTGTTAATCAGTGGTGATGGATTTTTTCACCGCTCCAGGAAAGCTCCAGCAAAGTTCAGGCGGTGTGAAATAATACGTCTTGCTAGTTATCACTACCAGAAACGATATTGCAGTTCTGGCTAGAAGCATCGAATTTTATGTACGGAATATAATAACGCTACATCGAAGAACAATGCATCAAACATGTCATTGTTACTATAAGGAACGGTACGGATAGATACAGTTCATAGGCCTATAACGTGACATTGAACAACAATACACCGAGCATGTCATTGTTACCATCAGAAGCGGTATGTTTGTTCTAGTTATATGGCCCCGTTACAGTCTTGAGTACCCGAATTAGGTACCGTGCCTGGGCTTATTGTCTTTAGGAGGATATACTGTTGCCCAAACAGCAAGTCACCCCCCTAGTTCTAGTCAAATACGTATGAAGTAATATATACATATATAACAATACATCAATGAATAAGACAAAACATCGGAAAACATAGCACACTGCATAAGGAAACGACTGAATATATATATATATATATATATATAACAACATTTCAGTAAGCTGTGTTTCCATGAAACCGACGCGCACGCTGACGCGGGCGCTGACGCTGGCAGAATGTTCCCATGAAACCGACGTGGGCGCGCGCGGACGCCGACGCGTTTTCTCCCCCTATGTTCTGAGCAATGTTCCAACTTCCAAAGATGCTTCCGTTCAATAGATATCGTGCTGACAAGTTGTTCACTGTTCGCCCTCACATGACCTTGAATGACCATGACCTCGCACCAGAAACAACAGGGTTCGTCCTTGGAATGTGTAGCCATGTAGGTCTACAACCCACCCACGGTACCTATTTTGAACTTCATACATAGGCCTACTAGTGTGCTTCAGATATAGTGCAGACAGGCGTTTTCAGGGGCTTCCCTCTCATGACCTTTGGGGCTATGTCAATGTTCCCGGGGTTCGATGTTCCCGAGGTTCGATGTTCCCGAGGTTCGATGTTCCCATGTTTCGATGTTCCCCGTTTTGTAACTTTTGCTCCCGACTGAATTAGCGTGCTTCTTGATGGGATCTCTATGGTGCGAATCCCGCGCGGGAGGTCGCGAGGAAGGGTGCTAGTCGGTTCAGTCAGAAATTGCCAGGCTCATCGGGTTGCTCGCGTGGGATCAAACTAACACGACACGCCCAATCATTTGGAAACGGGGAACATCGAACCTCGAGAACATCGAACCTTGTAAATGTGGGGTCGATTGAACTATTACTGAAACCGGGGACATCGAACCCCGGGAACATCAAACCTCGAGAACATCGAACCCCGGGAACATCAAACCTCGGGAACATCGAACCTCGAGAACATCGAACCTCGGGAACATCGAACCCCAAGAACATTGAACCCCGGAAACATCGGTTAGACCCCTGACCTTTAGCTCACGCCAAAACCAATGGGTTCATGGTTACTATACGTGCAAACCACCTACCTAATTTGAGCTTCATACATGATTGAGATCTTTAGATATCGTGCTGACAAGGAGTGTCACACACACACACATGCACACATGGCATAGTGACAAACGCCGCAATAACGGGTACGGGTCACGTACTTGTTAGTGCGGAGGCCGATCTGCAACCCTGAAGGAGACCGCGGCGTGGCAGCAGGACGGGCGCCCAGCTGGGGTTGGCCACCCAGTGAGCAGCGGAGCGTGATGTGCTAGCTCTTTATAAGCGATGCTCCCGGAAGCCTACTGCCAAGTTTCGAGGTGACTGTGGAGATGAAGAGACAGCGTGCACACGCACACGCACACGTAAACACACACACAAACGCACACGAACACAAGTGCATGACTGCATAGATTTCTTTTACCTTCGGCAAGGACTCGAAAACCTGGGTACGGAATGTTTGTTGTCCTACCGGGTGTGCGTTCCTGTTTACTTTGATGTTTTTCTGGCTGCGGTAATTGTATGTATCTCGGCAAGCCGGTTGTGACATATTCGTACACTCTTGTATTTGCTTTACGCAAATCCAACTCAATCGAATTGATGACTGAATCTCCTGAACTATCTTACCGATATACACATCGATTCTAATGATATACAAATACGTACACTATGTAGGCCTACTGTGTTTCATGTTCGGGAATAGTATGCAGTGAAATTCAAGATCAAGTTCCCCGAATTTGATTAAATTTGTCAGCAGCATGTTGCCGTCTATACCCCATGGGATCCCTGATGTAACGAAATATATATCACGTACAGCATTAAATTTGTCTTCACCCAAGGTACGCTTCTCTGTACCTGCGAAGGTGACAAATTGTGCAAAATGAATTCAGCGAATATCGTCCTCCTTCGTGTGAGTGTACAGACAAGTATATATTACTGCAAACGCTCCAAAAATAAAAACTTCAACCATCCTTACTCTTACAGCCCCTAAGGTTCAGTTTCCCCCCACGTCCATTCCACGTTCTTCGATAAATAATTGTATTTGATATTAAATCGAGAGAATTGTAATTATGTCCACATTTCAAACGAATATTTTTCAATTT
Organism: Eupentacta quinquesemita; assembly: GCA_032360705.1. Lineage (NCBI taxonomy): Eukaryota > Metazoa > Echinodermata > Holothuroidea > Dendrochirotida > Sclerodactylidae > Eupentacta > Eupentacta quinquesemita. Next base: position 10,157 of record JAUOBX010070080.1, read on the forward strand.
GCTCCCAACTGGGAAGGCCGAAATTAGGGGATAGTCGGGCTTCATTAAAAATAATGTTTGACAGTCTTAGCAGAATCATGATAATGTTATTCACTGAGTACAGATGTGCGTATCGACTTTGTATAGTCGTACTATGGGCTTTAGCAGTATATTAAAGAATGGGGAAGATGTATTTCGCGTGGCGAGCGACTTTCCTTGGTATGTAAGTAATGACGCAGTCCGGCAATTGAACATAATATCCTCTTCTAAGGTATTAAGCGCTATATAAATCACAGTCCCAGATAAGATCCTCCGAAGCTGATGAGGTATCGGATATATTGTTTACTCGAGTATGTTTGTGCAACTGTTTTTATTAATAAGTATTACAGGCATTCCAGGTATCTTTCCCGTGTAATGTTTAATGCAGGTAATTTCTAGCCCCTGTGCTCGTGGGTGCTGACGACTGTAACAAACTAACAAACTACACTATAACGAGGTGTAGTGATTTGCCACTTTTTTGGGTAATATATCATAAGATTCCTGACATAACACAATATGTGTTGCACGGCGTTGAATTTGCCCCCTTTTGGGGTATGTCTCTCATCACCTGCCGCGACGCCGGTATATACAATATTTAACTCAAGAAAAGCTGTCGTATTTTGGGTTGAGTTGGTCACATTTTCTGCGCTACAAATATGTTTGCATATAGGAAAAACTTGGTCCTATTCCCACTGCTGACGTTACCATTGCCTGGCCCATATCACTGCACGGACTAGGCCTGCTGGACAATTCTAATTCAGTAGTCAGTAGTAACACTCGAGACTCTCGTCCCGTATTTAGTTTACCAATAACCCCTCCATACCTTCAGTTCGAGGGCGACGTTAATATATAGCTTTACGATATGCACATCACCCAGGTAGAACACGTACCCCCGATAAGGTAAGTATGTAACTCTGCTAATACGTATTAGGTCAGTCTTCGAGAGTAATCCACTAGGCAACAGAAAGAAACCTACAAATATAGGGGGCAAATCACCACACCTCGTTATTCCCATTAGGCCTACGTTGATCATTGAGGAGTGTCACAGGTGAAAATGACGCGAGACGAATGAAGACCAACTAGCACGTTGTATATTTTTTCGGAATCCTTCTAAAAATAAAAACCTTGGAAATAGAGTACAGAATGTCTTTCAATATACATGAATGTCATTATCTATCGTAGTTCAGACAACATATACGTACTAATACTTTATCTAGATATTACACGCTGTTGAATACTTATATGATATTTACATCGATCGCCAAAACTTTCAAACTCGGCCAATATTGTATATACATTATTCACTTGCAGGATTGAAGATGAGGGAATAATCCATACATTGATCAATTACTCTCGTTCGAAAGCTACCGTGCTTCTCTACATATTAGCGTCATATAAAGGTACCAAATTACACAAATAACTATCCACTTTCCCAGTCGCCTCTTCCACAGTCACGTACCGCTACGGCCCCTCATTCTAGCACGAACAGATTTGAATACTTAATTATATATACGTTGGATACTACCCTGATATTTCCGAGCTCTTCACAGATGCGCTCTACGCACAAGTGATATGAAATAAACTTACGAGATATTCAGCGTGAAAACCCCGGTTTCTCCCTTGGAGCCAAACTGGACGACTTACCGGTAGCTCTCGATAACACGGAGTGGCCCTCAACGGTTGTTGGGGAGTAGCCCAAGGGGAAACACACAGTTATCGCAATTCTACGCAGTAGGGAACACGAAGTATAGCCCTTGACAGTTGCTGCAAAATGGAGTAAGCCAGCTCTTGGAAACAGACAGTAACCTGCGCGACGATTGTATTCAGTAATCGCCCTACACTAGTCATTGGAAAATCACCACAACCAACTCAGAAAAACAACAAATCAATAAATGCTGACCCCAGCGTGATGAAGATAAATTATATAAGACTAAATTAATCTGTATACCCTGGCCGACACAGCTCGGTCCAGTGGCCCTAACACAACGATCGATTTTACAACAATACCCTCAATTATTGGACCATGGGTCCCGTAGGTTCAACTGGAGATTTCCACACCGGTCTCGTTGGCTAACCAAAGTTGATAAATCACGTGACTAGTGTGACACACTCCACTACTTTAGACACACTCATCTTCTCTCAAAATGTTCATTACTTGATACTCGATACTTGAGACCCAAGCTCAGCAGAATTGTCCTTACTTGGTACACCTGCTCAGGAAATCTGCACCGTGATTCTCCGAACCTCTTAATTGCAGTTACCGTGAAGTTGTATGGCTGCAGTCATAGAGCCCAGTGCATCACTCTACCGGAAACTTCTCCACTGCCCATACAAGTGCAAGACATTCCTTCGCAACTGTGGAGTACGCCATCTCCCTAGGTTGCAACTTCCTACTGGCATTATACACTGGGTGCTTCACCCCCTCGACTTCCTTCATCAACACTGCAGCAATAACGAGGTCGGATGCGTCAGTTCGCAGAACGAACGGCTTGTTAAAATCGGGTAGTGGACGTATGGGTGCCTTGGCAAGTCGTTCCTTGAGCTTTGAGAAAGCGTTCTCTTGCGCTCCACCCCACTCGACTTGGTTAGGCGTATCCCCCTTGGTAAGATCAGTCAGCCGTGCGGCTATGGCAGACAGACTAGGAATGAATTTCCCATAATAGCTGACCGAACCATGAAAAATCTCACCTCTTTCTTGTTCATAAGTCGCACCGCAGCTATACCCAAAGAAACACTTCGTGGGACGAGCGGTTAGACAGTGCGGTTGTATGATTTTGTAGAGCTTTTGACACCTTTCTCACTGAATGATTCCCTCCTTTGAAAATGGGAATGAGGTTAGATTCTAATATTCAATGGAGAAAAAATAATAATGATAAAGCCCATATTAGGTGCCCTAAATAAAACGTTTGCAAACTAGCTTCCCTCGGTTGAAGTAATTCGACAAATCCTATGTGTCCTAAGTGTCCTGTAGACTGGTCACTTCCACTCGGGGAGTCGTTGTTCGATTCCAGGTCGGGTCGTCCCGAACACTTAAACTAGCATATGGTGTTGTTGGGTGCTCAGCAGGAGAGAATTGAGCGGGCGGAG
>JAUOBX010070191.1:0-13261 GCA_032360705.1 Eupentacta quinquesemita
CGAACCCGGAGACCCCGCTGACGACCCGCCAACGTAGTAGCACATGCTGGCTTCAAACACATTGGGAGGGGGGGGGGGGGGGTTGGAAAAAATAACGTGGGTCTTGAGACAAAGGAAACGGGTTCTCCGTCTCGCTGGTGCAATGCTGCGTATTATACGACGCCTTGTTGATTCTTTACGACATAAGTTAACCATAACCATTTTTGTTATTATCAACTGCCATCTCCATTTCATATATTTTTGTCTTAACACTGAGGATGGATGCGGGAGCAGCCGAAAGTAGTGTTAATAAATACTGGTACTCCTGGAACTTCCACCGATCTACAAGAGTTGATTATTTCTTCACTCGCCATTTTCAATGTTATATATAAGCCGCTTGGTTTTCTGGTTTGAGACTGGACCACAAGTTGAACACTTACTTGTTTCCTAGATACCTGACCCATCCGGTGCTCTAAGAGTTACTTAACATTCGGATATAGAACACTAGTGATCCAAATCGGAATGCTAATGTTAAGACTCAGAACGTTTCTGTTTACACTCGAAACACCAGGTGTTCCGACAAATAATTGTTCACATTGGCGTAAAAAAGTGTCGAATTCTCAACCTATTATTCATTCCGAAATTCATTTTGAGCCTGGACGCGTTCCATCTCGTGCAATAATTATAACATGTATTCATCCAGTGGCGTTACCCCGTGAGCGGCGTAAACTTTGAAAAATTTGTTTTTTAAACGATTTTTCAAATTAAAATGTCGGAATTAATTGTTGTCAGGAATACGGCAACGACGGAACCACAAAACATTGTTCTGTTTTTATCATCCGTCTCCGTTGTTGATCTCAGATGTCAAACAGTTCCAGGATGTTAGTGGGAATGGAAATAGCCTACTTGATTATCAAAAATTGTTATTGTGATTATCTCGATGAAACCAATAATTCTGTGGAATATGTCAAGATGATCCGCTTCGTGCTAATATTACGGAGGAATATAATCTCGTAAAACAGATCCTTTGTTACCATTTCAATTGGTGATCGAATGGCGTGGACTTTATATAGATTCTTTGCTGAAGAGAACGAACACCATGCTATATTGTCTCCTCGAAAAAGTATGTTTGATATTAACAGCAAGATACTTTTAATTTAGCTGCTCGAAGTGAGTTGACATACTGCAGTTTGCAATTATTCATTCGTTAAGTTCAGTTGTTAAGGTGAGCATTTTTAAATTGAAAACGAATTTATTTCGTGATCAGACGTGCTAGTGGTATCTATACAAAGTTGTTCCAGATCTCAATTCATATACTAGTAGAGTAGGCTTATATTGCCCTAATTTATACCCAACTAAAGGTGTTTGCGCTGTGGTGCAGTTTGCTGATGCAACAACGATGCCTTTCATGAAGTATTACATTGGCAAACATATTGCTCGAAAACGAACTCCTTGATAAAACGTGTGATGTCATGGAAAACTGTAATATGGCAAGAATGAACAGAAGGGCAATCCACAGAGTTGCCTTTCCCATCAGCAGCTATTGCTTGGTCAACTGGCCAACACAATCTGCTTTTCGAACTGATTCACTGTACACATCATGCAACATCAACATAGTAACAATTGTATACATTGGAATTGTGAGACAAACATGTTGTCCAAATTTGAGGGAACACATGTAGTTCGGTAATTCCCACTTCGTTGCAAAGTTTGAAATCATTTGATCCTTGAAAATTCACAATTTGCCCCAAATGAGGGAATACCCCGCCAAATTGTGCATTTTCGGGTAATTGATGTTAAAAAAAACTGTAATGTGTGTTTCTCACCTCATTACAAAGTTTGGAATTATCCGAGACTTGCAATTCTCAAATATAAATATATGAAGATGCCGGAAAATTAGCCGAATTCTGCCCCAGATCAGGAAATTTCCCTACCAATTCTGCATTTTTCGAAATTGTTGCTACAAATTGGGGGGGAAATCTGTTTGTTGTGTGTTCACCTTGTTGTAAAGTTCGAAATTATTCGAGCCTCACTAGTCTTCTATATCGTGAAGAATATCAGGAAAATTTGCTAAATTCACAATTTTTTCACCAAATGAGGGAGTTCCCCTCAAAATTCCGGATTTTCTATCAACTTGTCCCCAAATTGAGGATAAATTCGTAATTTGTGTCTTCTCACCATTTTGCAAAGATTCAATTCATTCGAGCCTCCCAAATCTCGAATAACATAGAGAATGTCAGGGGATTAGCCAAATTCACAATTTCCCCCCAAATCCGGGAATTCCCCTCCAAATTCCGCATTTTTGGGCAACTCGTCCCCAAATTGAGGGAGAATATGTAATTTGTGTCTTCTCACCATTCTCACCAAATTGGCCAAAATGGCAATTTGCCGAAAATTCAGGGGGTTCCACACCAAATTGTGATCTTTTTTTAAATTTACGGCTAATTTTCTTCTGAGGAAACATGTATTCGGTGACTATTCACCCATGTGTAGAATTTCGGGCATTCCAAACTGGCAGAAATCCGCCGGACGCACAAACAGACAGACACACATTCAAACAGAACCATTTCTTCCTTGTTACTGGAACCCTTGACACCCATGGGTACCCCACCATATGGTACCCCTCAATGCAAGTAACTCCCACCCATAAGAGTGGGACCTCAGATGACTTCAGACCTGACTCCAAAACAAAAAGGATAATGTACCCATCATTGGGAACACACACCAAGTATATGAGCTTCATCCATCCAAATGGGGTTGATATATCGGTCCTCTTCCTATTTTCTTCTTGGGGTGGTTTAGTGACTTTAGTGGGATTGGGTGCCCAGCAGGGTTAGAACTTAGCATCCGAAGACTTGCAGCGAGGATACAGGTGGAACTGGTGTTCTGCAGGCCTGCCGCCAAAGCAGCCAGCGTACAAAGATCAGAACCCTGGGGGTAGCGCCCAGGGAGGCTGCCTCATCATTCTTCTTAACTGAAACAAAAATTGGCCCTCAGACTCACTCCAGCTCAGATAAAATCTCTCCTCATCTCAAATGTCCTGGGTTTGAACTCCTACCTGCTTTCTTCCGTCATGGTGGGTTTTGTGCTTTTATGCGCTGCGATGTGTAGGCCACTCGTCTGAAAGACTTTGAAATCTGTATCTCTGACTTTCAAACTCCTCTGGCTCAAGTTCATCCAAGGCAGTAAAACGAAATATGTTCGTGCTCTCTATCGTTCTCCCAACTCACCCGTTGTGGCTCCTCTCTTTGAACAGCTCTCTCTCTATCTTGAGCGTATCCTTTCTCCTTCTCCTACTGCTGAGATTTGCTTCGTTGAAGACTTCAATGCTCACAATCCTGACTGGCTCTCTCACTCTTCTTCCACCTCTTACGCTGCTGGTAGACAGGCAGAAGCTTTTGCCATCATCTCGAACCTCAAACAATCTCTGAACCTACCTGGGTGCCTGACCGTGATGGAGAATGTGCACATACACTGGACCTGTTTCTGACTTCTCACCCTTCCACCTACAAGACGCCTCTAGTTCTTTCACCCTTAGGTCGGTCTGACCACTGTCTGATCTCTCTCACTCATGCTAGTCCCCAACTCCCTCCTCCTCCATCTCGCAAGCTTGTATTTTCTACGACAAGACCGACTGGGATTCCCGCCGTCATTTCTACGCCTCTGTTCCCTGGTCATCCTGCTTCAGTAGTGACCCCAATCACACTGTTGAATGCATCTCAGAATAGATCTTGTGTGGCATAGATGCATCGTCCCATCTTCTCCCAAACCAGGGCATTCCAATTCTCCAAAGTGGTTCACATCAGAATGTCAGCAAGCAGTTCGACAGAAGAACTAATCATTCAAGGCTTGGATGGCTTCCGAATCCCCTGATACCAGAGCAGCCTATATTTCGGCCCGGAACCACCGCTCCTGGGTTATTGACCAGTCTAAAAAATCCTTCGTAGACAAGGTACACTCAACTCTTTCTGGTCCTTGCCCCAATCTGTCACCTCTAACTTCAGTCATTCTTCTCTCCCTACTTTGCAAAATTCGAACGAGTCCCGGTCAGCAGACCAACAGTCCAAGGCTGATACTTTCGATGAGATGTTAGCATCTGATTCTACCCTTTGATGATGGTGGTAAAATACCGAAGGAGTACCTCAATAGTGACATCTCTATGCCTACTCTCAAATTCTCAGTCTGTGGAGTACGGAAAGTTCTCCGCAGTTTAAATCCAAGAAAATCCAACGGACCCGACATGATTTGTGCTATCGTTCTCAAGCGATGTGTTTTGAACTTGCTCCAATTCTCCTACTTCTTCCTACTCTTCTGGAATCTCCCCTTCCTCCTGGAAACTAGCCCATGTAGTCCCTGTCCCCAAGACGGGTGACAAGTCCATTCCTTCTAACTATCGTCCAATAGCACCCACCTCTCAATTGTCTAAGGTGATGGAATCAGTCATCACTGAGCAGCTTCTGTTCTTCCTGGAACATCATTTCGTGCTCTCCGACCATCAGTATGGATTTCGCAAAGCGAGGTCATCGTGACGTCCTAGCTTATGCCACTCACATCTGGTCTTGGACCTATCTGGTGAGAGTCGAGTGATCGCTATTGACATCTCCAAAGCCTTCGATCGTGTCTGGCATCGTGGGCTCATTGCCCAACTTCCCAGATTTGGCCTCCATCCTTCTCTGATCTGTTGGATCTCTGACGCTCGATTGCTGTTCGTGTCGATGGATTCACATCCTCAGTTCATCCTATCGGTGCGAGAGTGCCTCAAGGAACTGTCATCTCCAACCTTGTTTCTCTTCTTTATCGATGACCTTCTTGATGCTGTCTCCTGCCCAGTATTCTTCTTCGCTGATGACACTAGCATGTCAACGGGTTTCAATCACCCTTCCAGTTACAACTGCCTCATCACGCGCAGGCGAACTGCTGAGCTACACCAGAACACCATTGTAACCAAGTGTAAACAAACTCCTCATCTCTCAGAAGCGTGACAAAACTGTTCCAATCATCTTTTTCAAAGGTTTTGTCCTGGGATTCCAGACTCTATTGTTCTTCTTAGGATGCTTCCGACTCCTGATCTCAGCTGGAAATCTCATATAGGTGATATCGCCAAGCGGGCATCTCAGAAACATGGGTTTATTTTCCGCTCTCGGAACTACTTCGAACCCATCTATCTGTTGCGGCTCTATAAAGCACAGATTCTCTCCCTGCTGGAATACTGCTCCCATGTTTGGGGAGGAGCCCCTCCGACAGTTATTTGAGTCCGTGATAAGATTCAGTCCAAGGCTATCAGACTGATTGGAAATGGCTCCTTGACTTGTTCTCTGCAAAGTCTTGCACACTGGAGACATGTCGCAGCTCTCTCTCTCTTTTCTATCGCAACATCTTCGGGCATTACTCATCTGAGGTCCACTCTATCATGCCTCCACCCTTCATACCATCCCTTGTAACTCGGCTGACAAGCAGCATGCACTAATATGCTGTTTGCATTCCTGCAACCAGCTCTGTCTATCACTCTTCCTCTTTTGTTGTAAGAACCTCTCGACTTTGGAATGCTTTGCCATCTGTATGCTTCCACTCTTCCTACAACATGCAGTTTTTCGAGTCAAGTAACAACGAGCGTTCTCTTCCTACTCTCTTGCAACTCGTTCTTCTTTCTACGGCGGGCCACGTTATAGGTTTACACCTTTGCCCGTCTTGCTCCCATGAAAAACAAGAAACAAAAACAAGCTGAAACTCGCCAGAATATACATTCTTTCCTATTCTTCATTTTCACAAAAATCAACCCCGGTGTACACCGAAAACAATATGGGTTATGTACTCCTCATGAAGGAGCTGCATACAAAATTTCAGCTTGGTCGGTTCGAGCATTTTGGGTTCATGCTGTTAACCATGTTTACACGGTCGTAATCTCTAGTGACCTCAGATGAACTTTGACCCGACCCCAAAATAAAGAAAGTTCCCCTCAAATAGCCCCCGGTTTACACAAAAAACAACAAGTACGAGCTTGATCCATCCTATAGCTAGTGGGGTTGAGTTATCGTGTTAACGAGTTGGATGCAGCCGAAATATCGATATTTTATATTACCCCAAATTACTCCCGGCATATACACCACGAACGGGGTGGGTTGAGTTCTCCCCATTACAAGGCTACATAGGCCTACCAAACTTCAACCTGGTTGGAATTAGAATTCTTTACTTATGCTGTTAACAAGGTTTCCCTGGTTGTAACATCTTGTAACATCTTGTTCGTCGGACTTCGTCTGTCACTCTCCGTTCTTTCTCCAATGCACATCTTCAACTAGCACATATGGACCTCGTACAAAGACTCGTTATGGAGATAGAGTTTTCTCCGGTGCAGCCCCAGCTCTATGGGATGGAATGCCGTTACACATCCGCGAGTCCCCGACTGTCACTATGTTTAAAAGTCAGCTGAAAACTTATCTTTTCTCCCACTAATTTGTTTTTTTCTTCACTACGTTGTAAAGCGCTTAGAAACGTTGTAATAAGCGCTATATAAATGTTATTTATCATTATTTTATTATTAACATCAGATGTCCTTTGACCTCAACCCCAAAAATTAGGATCATGTTCTCACTATGGGGAATCCACATACCAAGTATGAGCTTGATCCATCCTAGTGGGGTCGAGGTATCGTGTTTACCAGCTAAATGCAGCCGAAATACCCTATTGCTCCCTCGAAATGTCTCCCGATCTACACCACAAACAAAATGGGTTGTGTACGTACTCCCCATAACGAAACTACATACCAAACTTCAACCTGATCGGACTGAGCATCCTGGACGTATGCTGTCAACAAGGTTTCCATGGTTGTGACCTCTGGTGACCTCAGATGACATTTGACCTGACCCCAAGACGAAAATGATCATTTTCTCAATATTGGGAACCCACATCAAGTAGAAGCTGGATCCATCCTAGTGAGATATCGTGTTAACAAGCTGATGGGCTTCTGCAAATTTGGTTCTCGATTTGTTTTTTTACAAGAACTGTGGCCGAAGTATTTAATTAGGCATTGGACCATTTTCTCTCTCGGGTGGTCCATGATAATTTTGTTGTTCTTGACCCAAGAACATTTGTGTAAAGGGCATCTACTTTATATTCAGCATAACTTCGAATGATCTTATTCCACATTTATTTTGTGATAATTTTATCTATGGACTGCTTAGAGTCAGTTAATGTAGTTTTAGTGGGTACAGTGAAACAGTAGGTGTCGTCGTTGACGGCTATAAGTTTTATTAATAGGCTCATAATAATGATAATTCTGTTGAGGCGCATAATCCGGAACTGAATCTGTCTAATACGCTGCCTGGGCAACAAAGCTGAGGAGATATATAATGAAATCTGAAATAGAATACGTAAGACGGAGATGGATTTTCAGGATATTTCTCAAAAGCGTCCAGTGATTGTAGAGAAAATATCTCGTCTTCGTAAGTTGAAGTGCGCGAACGTGGTATTCTAAACGATGTTGGTACTGGGGACGAGATTGACAAGGAAGTGATCTAGAAAGGTCAGCCTTGCAAGTTTACTTAGCAAGACTGCCGATCGATCCATAAAAGTGACAAAAATGAAATTGTACTCACATTTCTACTACCTGAGGGCGCTCTCCCCCTGAAGTCACTCAAAATCAAATTTTCAGGAATGCTAGGACATTTTCAGATTGGATGACAACTATAATTTACGTCAATCATGTAAATTGTTAATACGTAATAGCCGTTTTCCCATAAAGTCAACCATGGTAACATGTTCAGATATACTAGTCAGACGATCTGCTTCTGGAAGGAAATGAACGAACATGAGATTCGGTTAAACCGGGCACCCCTTCATACGAATGCAGATACGTCCAAACTCAAATAAAGTCGGATTTGCGTGAAGCACATTCGAGTGATTTGTACGAACATGCTGTATTTGGATTCCAGAGATACCGATAAGTTTCATGGCAGCAAACAATTAACGAAATTACGTGGAATGATGTACAACCTGTATAACAAAGGGACAGAAAAAATCATCCACATCTGCACTCGTTCTAATGAATTCCTAGCTTTATAGGTTTGTGTATGAACCATGCCATCAAAACGAACATTCTGCAACTCTCACATTCTAATCCACAGCCGACAAAGAGCAAATGTCTCCAAATAGAGGGATGGAGACAGATGTCGCTACAGAAACAACGACTGCAGCAACGAGAACAGGTGCTGCTTTTCCAACAGGTTAGTAAGGTCAAGTCTCTCACTGTAACAGAATCTTTCCATTTTAATCACTGTAGTTCCCCTTTAATCCCCCCTCTGATTTGCCCGTTCTCTGATCGCCGCCACCAACGAGAACAGGTGCTGCTATTCCAACAGGTTAGTAAGGTCAAGCCATTTGATCATCACGCCAGAAATATATATATTAACCCTTTACCTACCACTGTAGAAGACGGAGATGGGTTTTCTGATATTTCTCAAAGGCGTCCAGTGATCCTACGACAACTTCCGGATCAGTGGCTACACGCTTGTCAGTCTCGACCAGCTTTCTGGTAACGCTGGTACGTACTGGCATTCCATAATAAACATATTTGTCTTGTGGCAGATTATATTTACTAGGGTCTACATAAGGTCAGCCTCAGCGGATATTCTGGAATTCCGTATTTCATAGTTATTGCCTGTTATATATCTATATTACTAGAACTTGCAATTTTCTGTTATTCAGGTCATGACCATTTTTTTTGGGTCTTCACCCTAACAAAATCGATAATATAATTTTGTGTGAAATTCTTACGTTCAGTATATATACCTTATACTCAATATATGGAAGTCTACGTTTTATACGGGAGCACTGTACATGCAGCAAGATGTAATTGTTCGACCTGGAATCAAACAAATCCATCCCAATGATCCATACTAACTGATAGTTATTCAAAAACCTGGTTTTAGCCATGAAAGATTGTAAATTTTAGCAATCCATGACCAATTTTTCTTGCATCACCCAAAGCGTTCATGAGAACATTTTTTTTCAGATGTGCTTTGCTCGTCTTTCATCTAACAGATCACATCACCTGTTGTCCTAATAATTTGAGAGATTGTCAAGATCTGTACAACACAGGAATACGAAAAAGCGGTGTTTATACTATCAATCCAGAGAACTGGCCCTATCTACCCTTCGATGTTTACTGCAATATGACTGACGGCGGGGGTTGGACGGTTAGTTTATTCGTTTCAAGTATTTCTTTCTTAAACGTTTCATAATTACCATAATCAGTGGTTAAGGTGAGTAGGTACCTCTCCTGTCTTCAACATTGGGATAGAAATGTAATGACACCAGTCCTAGAAGCAATCTTCATGAACCCCTTTAGGATCGGAATGACAATTCATCTCATACGGTAGTTTGTGGACACTGGGAATAGAAATTCGAAGAAAGTGTAGATTGTCCGTATTGAATTTTTTGCCTGGAATTCAATATAGATAAGATACCCCCCTTTCAATACTAATCCTCGTTTGTTTGATCAACAATTCTCAGCAAAATTGACAGGTACAATTATTTAATTTCCGATTGGCAGGTTTTTCAGCGACGCATTGATGGTACTGAAGATTTCTACAACGACTGGGCTACTTACAAAAAAAGATTCGGGAACTTAACTCATGAGTTCTGGTTGGGAAATGACAAACTGTATTACCTTACGAACCAACGGGAGTACCAGATTCGAATCGATTTGGTGAACAGAGACGGTGCTCCCTATTACGCCAAGTTTACCTCTTCCCGTATCAACAACGAAGATGATAATTATCGTCTAACCACTGTAGGCGTCTACAGCGGGACTGCAGGTAAGTGTCCACATATAACGTTAATTACGTGGTAAAAACACAACATCCTTGCAGCACATGAAACATGCCATCAGAAACCTCAGGCGATGGCGCAAGACCTATATCACGCATTGTCCGATTTGATCAAAACTTGTCTTCCTCAAATATACATCCGGTGGGCTCAAAAGGTAGCGTCGCTGTTTTGTGGTCGCCTCTTATAGATTTTCAGCTGAGCGTACATTATCCTTTAGATATGAGCACGACTGGAGTCCCTGACGGATGGATATGCCGGTCTAGCGCGTCTACTGGGTAATTTTTTGCATTATTCGAAACGAAGTTTGCTTTGTATGACAGTATGAATGAAGGTTAATCGACGGTTGAGCGTGTTTTATCTAGTATGAAAATGCACTCCTCGGAAGTTAATCTATTGTTAGGTGCACGAGAGCGAAATCGTGCATCGACAGGATTAACACGCTCGGCCGTTGGATAACTTCTTGGCCGATGTGGGATACACTTGTTCCAGACTGGAGAACCTGTTGTTTGAGTTCTGGTAGCATGGATTATTGCACAGTAAATGCACGTCTAGTTGTACTAACCTATTACCATCACTGTGTTCAATCTTCATTTCAGCGACGATACGGGAAATCGGAAATTGGCTTGTAAAAATATGATGCATGTAAGATGAATGAAGGACGTTCTATAGATGGATGACTTGTGATAGATGCCGTTAGGTTAATGTCAGCTTAATCAATATCATAATGATTTGTTAAGTGTTGGGTTCGGATTATAGAGAGACCGAGCACAGCATTTCGCCTTCATCGCAACAGCGTACTTCCTTGAACTGGTGTAATCGCGACTGGCTTCAATGACTCGGGATTAATTTCGGAGCCGTTTATTACGGTACCCACCCATTACGGGGTGGTGGAGGCAATAGAGACATTGAACACTAGCAAAAGGCACCCCATAATGTAGTATAATTCTGATACAAATCGTTATTTGATAGAATCACAAAACTAAGCTGAGTTGCTGCATGAGTAGTGGATCCTCACCCCGTCGTGTGAATCACAATGTTCCAGGTAATTTGCAGAAAATTTGTTTCACTCAAAGAGAAAGTACAACATTGTAGGTTCAACTGATTCGGCCCTGGTTGATGACATCAAAAGGGTGAGGAAGTGAATGCCGCCAGTAGACTACACACAATGAATATTACTGCTAAACTTAACACCTCGATATCAATAATGCTTGCAATGTAATTGGCACTGTGTGATACGTACATTCAGGGATAAGTGATACGTAGGAAGTAACTAATCCTATTTTGAAAACCCTGTAGATTATTTTCTCGGAAATTAAAACATAGATCGCATTGGTTAGTTTATTCCTTGCTGATGAAGATAATAACAATACTTATACCGTGTTTCTTTTATAGCGCTTTCCCCGCGTCGATGATATGCTCAAAGCGCTCTTCAGATATTACCCCTGTTATTACCCCTGATCAAGATGCGTAGAAAAAATAGACGGAGCAATATATCAATGCCGAGTCAGTGTGCTTGTGCGAGGTCCCGTTTACATCATGATGGAGAGAGCCGCCAGTAAAACGTCGTAGTTGGTTAATACAGTACGAATTATGGAGGTAACATAATAATGATATATGATATGAAATTGTGCTGCCTTAGAATGAGATGACTCTTTCAATTGTGGGTTCTACTGCTAGGCCTCCATCTCATTTAACTGTACGAAGATGGTAGATGTTATAAGCAGATGATCGACCTAATATCTTCGTTCACTGCCCAACAGATGAGCAGACCACTCCTAGCGGTTGGGCTTTGATTTACCACCGTGGACACCAGTTCAGCACCAATGACCGTGACAACGATGCTAATAAGGGTAACTGCGCTGAGAACCATCATGGTGCCTGGTGGTACAAGACATGTCAGTATTCTAACCTGAACGGCGACTACCACGCACCGAGGGACAATAGTCGTAGCATTTATTGGTATTGTCTACCCGGGTCTCATCACAACATCCAATATACAGAGATGAAGATACGACCTGTCTAGATGAACTGAATGGACTATATAGAACTCTTCATATCAGTTACTCTGTTTCTACTGTGTATCGTTACAAGATACGCGATTCAAGGTGCTGAGAGAACGAGAATGAAAATGAAGGATGCCAAGGAAAATGCTCACTGCCCACTACTGTGTTCGACCAAATTCTTACATGATATTATCATATACAACACTTCTGCATGACTGTTGAACTGATTGAACGAGTACATATTTCGCATGCTTATTAATACTACTTCCCTCTGAAAGTATGCAGCTCGCGCTAGAATTAAATAGCGGGATTATGAGCTGTGTACTTTCTGTAATGCTGTCGTTGGAACAATCAGCATATTTTCTCGGAATGTGAATGTACAGCTGCGTATATTCTAGATGTGGAGAGAATTGCAAAGAGACAGTTTGTGTTTCTCGAAGCAATATGTTTTTAGGGTTCGGCTATGACGTGACTCAGGGTAGTAGATAAATAACAAATAATGTTCAATTATCGCATCCTGATTTTTTCCCTAAGTTGAAATTCGCAAATGCTGTCGAATATGAATTGTTTAGGAATCCAGACCCGAGGAAAAATAAGGTGAACTATTAAATTCGCCCACAAAGTAGATCTGCAGAAATTAGGGAGTTGTTCAACTGATATTTTCTCGTATAAGCATTCCAAGCATTTGGGTGAGTTTGTCTTTATTACAATGTTTTTTATTGTTTCAATGTGTATGTTGGCTATAATTACAATACAAAAACGATGATTTTGAATCGTGCTATAATTTGTATCATCTGTTATCCCATTAGGTGTAATCAGTGTCGAATTTGGTTTCCAACGGAAGCCCGATGTTGAATTGACTAAATAAATAAATTAAATGAATGGAAAGCAATAGATGTCGCTATCAGAACGAAATATATTTCACTCGTCGTTTCTTACCACGCTAGGTAATTCGTTGTTTCTTCACTGTTGTCATAAGAAGTGAGTGCTCTTCAGTAGGTAGGTAATATGATAGACATACAATACGGTGTACTTCGAGAATCATATCCAGTCCCTGTATAGCGGTAACATAGCCTAAGCCCTCGCGAATACAGATATTAACAAGGAAGACAACATCAAACTGCTGGAACATTCTCCAGCAATCTGAACCATTTCATTTAACATATTCGAAGTGGTTTGATCCTGGTGTTAATCATGATGACCAAGCGTTACCTGAGCATCAACCCGCAACAATCGAATGAATCAAGCGCCATAAAGTTATGTTGCGACTCTGCACTCGGAAATGAGTCAATGTTTCAATTTGTCTGATACATTTCCAATTGGCAAATGAGAATTGAACTATTAGATTGATTCTCAAATCAAAACTGAGCAGATCCCAATTCCTCAACCATTCTGACAAAAAATGTGTTTGTCAGCATTAGAGAGTCACAATGTATTGACGAGAGCAGAACTTC
>JAUOBX010070302.1:0-13261 GCA_032360705.1 Eupentacta quinquesemita
TGAGGGGCATGCTCGGTCTGGAGGAGTCTGTTGACCAGTTGGCAAAGGCAAATGGAGTGAGATGGTATGGTCATGTGGTGGGGAGAGATGGTGATCATGTCCTGAGGAAAGCCCTAGACTTTCAGGTGGCTGGAGCAAGGAAACGAGGTTGGCCAAAGATGACATGGAAGAGGTAGGTGGAGGAGGAGACGCGGGAGGTTGGATTGAAGGAAGAGGATGCTACAAATCGACTGAGATGGCGAAAGGGTGTGAGAGACGTTGCTGGTGGAGTAAGGCGGATCCGGCCAGCTTCATGATTGGGGACACAACCGGATTAAAACTGGACAAGAAGAGGAAGAAGAAGATGTAGCACTGTTACCACCTAAAATCGTTGATGCTCACTGTGTCCCACTTCATGCTGTTTGCTGCTACCTGTATGCGACTGCTCAAACCTTAGTACACAGTGATGGCTGATTGTTCATACTGTCTGTTGTTATGTAATAGTTTGAACCTTAGTACACAGAGACTGGTAGAACAATGACACATTGTTCCTAATGATTTGGAAACGCCCAAGCTCATAAACCTCTCCTGATACACAGAGTTCTTTGCAACTTGTCACAATCTTACAGTGGACTAGGGACATGGTATATACAGTGGTACTTTTTGCTTTGCATGCACATATATAGCATAATCAGCAACTGTCAAGACTGTGCGATGTTGGGACAAGGTTTATCCCTGAGAAGCTGAAATATACAGTCAAGATGCTATAAAGTGATTTACAAAAGTACCTTTTGGAGAATTGGTTTTTGGATAAAAAATAATCCGATCGAGAGCAATGTGAGTGAAGGCCTGGTTTCCGATGCTGTTTCTCGAGGAGGGCTTTGTCGTATGTTTCCTATATACCTTTTTTTCTCTTCATATTTAGTCATGCTGTTGCGGGTTCACTCTTTTTGTGAAGCATTTCAGAATATTGTTATAGTTATGGCACTATAAAAATGTTTTTAAAATGAATAAATATTGATAACTCACCTTGAAAAGCCATGGTGATATCATTTGGAGGGGTGGAATGTAGTCCGGTGGGGGTGGAGTGATCAAATTGTTGGTCGAGATGCCCAAGTTGTCCCTCAGCTAAGAATTGAGAAAAGGAAACGTGGTATTCAGGAGTATAAACATTATGTGTGTAAACTTATTCGTAGCTAGATGATGATCAACAGTGTATCAATATAAGCCGACCAGAGTAACAAAACTGTTAATTTGTTGAATAAAATAGGACATTCCATTGTCAAATCTAGTGCACTGTATTTTCTATACAATGCAGTAATTGTCAGATGACCATAAATGATACAATAACTGCCAGAAGTGTCTTGACTGGTTCAGTTGTCAGTGGTTCCGTTCATCGGTCGCCACACAAACAACTGGACAGAATGGAGTGTATGTTTTCCTTACAGGTAAACATGTTCCCAACACATGCAGCACTTGTTGTTATTGATGTGACACACATGCTCAGATTCACTACCTCCATTCTAGAAGAGGATAAATGGTGGGGATTTCCCACTCAAGTGTGTTTGATGAGGATGGAAAATATTAGTCTGGGAACAGGGTTAGATAATAACTGATAACTAGCCTCCCACGTTAGTTTTAAACACGATTTATGAAGATTCTGTAGATATTGCATGTGTCTATCCACAAGCATAGTTATCATATGAGTCTCAAGATGAGCTCCTTTACCACACATATAACCAGGAAAAGAGACTGACATGTAGTTTTCAAGAACTGACCTTAGCTAGCTGTAGCCATAGGTTCCAAAGGCAGTCTATAACCTGTGCATGATGGGCTGGGTTCTCTATCTGGTTGATGTCACCCAGAGAACCAAGCATTCTCCTCCATATGACCACTGAAGCATCTGATGACCACCCAGTCTTGGTACCCCCAGACACCACACTGAGCTCCGGGTGATAAAACACCTCTTCTGAAAGGAACAGAAACATATGCACATTTTTAAATGGAATAATTTTGGACTGAGCTCCTTATGCCAAAACATTTGTATATACACAATCTGTGTGAATTATATACACCCCTGGGTTTGTTGCTTGTTGCTCTTGTTTGGCAAAACTGTGCAGGTACCTCAGAGAGTTGGGAGTAAGGGGCAGGTCTAGGGCCTGGTGGCCTGCCAGGAGCAGGCCGGGTGATTGAAAGGGTCAGCTGGATGTGGCTAGCTGCCTCCCAAGCATGTTCTCCAGTGAGTGAGTTGAGAGAAGCCAGTTATATATATTGAGCAGCTCCAACGAACACATGATTGCATAAAATTCAAATTATAGACACAATTACCTAAGGGACAGTGTGATGATATTGGTAAACTGGCAGTGAAGGAGATGAGGAACCAACAACTGATGACACTGGTAAACTTCGTCGCTGTAAAGAAGATGAGGGAGGATGCCTCACATCAAGCCAATTAGTGAGAGGGTGCGAGGGTGGTTGCTGTTAGAGTAAAGTGAATCCAGCCACTCCCGTGACCCATAATGGAACCTCGGAAAAAGACAATTTTCATCAAAACTCACCAATGTCATTGCTTCCGTCTGACTGTCAACTACGTAGTTTCTTTGCCACAATTCCTTGAGAGCCAGTTCGATGGTAATGAGATCATTTTTTGGCTGTAACATCATATGATTTGAGATGCAGAATGATGCCTTTAATAAATCAAGCCAGATGGCGAGAGGGAGTGAGGGCGATATTTGCTGTTGGACTGAGTAAAGTAAGTCTGGCAACCCCCGTGATCAGGGTTGAACTGGATTAAAACTGTCTGCAGAAGAAGCAGACGATTATCATCAAAACTTACCAATGTCATTGCTCCCATCCAACTGTCCTTCGTGTAGACTCCCTGTGTCGCCCTCTATCGAGAGTATCTGTGATGGCGTGCTTGGCTCTGATTGGAGGATGAACGGCTGTGTGCTCGGTGAGAGGTCCTGACTGAGCTCATCCAGTAGGGTAGAGGGCGTGATGCTGTTCGAGTCCATGGAGTTTGAGAGTCGCGAATCAGCAGTGTGAACGCTGAGCGAGCTGGTGAGGCTTATCCTATCTGGCGGTTCCAGGTTGTGGAGCAGGTCTGATGTATCCATGGAGTTAGAGTCTGATAACAGTGGGGCTGCATCTGTAACTGTGAGTTATAATGAGTAGAGAATGAGTGAGTTAGGAATGACTAGGTTAGGAAAATGTGTGAGTATGTTGAGAATAGGTCGACATTGTACATACAACATAACTAATACACAATTGCTAGCAAATAATCCTATCAGGTTCAGATTCTAGGTAACAGATGGGGCTGCAATTGTAACTGTGAGTTATATGAGTAAGAATGAGTAACATAAGAACATGCATGAGAATAAGATTGATGACAACATGATAATATTGGGTGGTTCATGTTGTGCAGGTCAGATGGAGTGGGAGTCTGATAACAGAGAGGCTGCATCTGTAACTGTGAGTCATGAGTAGAGAATGAGTAAGTTTGAAATATATGTACGGATTGTACAACAGAACTAATACAAGATCGCTAGCTAGGATGAAACTAAAGGGTGATTCTAGGTTGTACAGGTTGGATGTTTCCATGGAGTGGGAGTCTGGTAACAGAGGGGCTGCATCTGAAACTGTGGGTTCAATGAGTAAACAATGAGTAAGTTAACTAGCAAGTTGTACTATTGGTTCTGATGACAGAGGAGTTGCATCCATACTAGTGGAAATAAGTTAAGAAGAAATAACAATTGGAACTAGATATGATTTGTCTTCTTCTTCCAGCTCCAAGAATGCACTAATTTCCTCTGCGTTGACCATCTTCATATCCTCCCTCAGGCAGTCCTGCCACCTCCATTTCAGTCTTCTACTCCCCATCTTCCTGGTTCTTGTCTCCATTCCTTCTCACAAAGCCATACCACCTCTGCCTTGTGCGCCTGCATTACCCGCTGAGCTGTTCCACCCCTGGTCGCCCCAGTACCTCTCCATTTCTCACTTTATCCTTCCTTGCCAGCCCTAGCATCCGTCTATTTATTGTCCTATCAGCCACATATAGTGTTGATTCCTGGACTCTGGTTCTTAGTCAGGGCAAATGTTTTTTGTGCGGCAAAGCATCGCTGGCTGGACCATTACTCTCTGTATTTCTCCCATGACCTGGTTCGGCCCTTTCCTGTCACATGATATTCCACTTAGCCTGTGACTGTCTATCAACCTCTCTTACTCTCAATAGAGCTCAAAGTCTGCGACTGTTGGTATGCTCTTTGTGCCAATTTTCAGTCCTGTCTCTGCCTTCCCGCGAACGCACATATATTCTGTCTTTTTTAGAAACCATCATTCCTCTTTCCTCAAGGGCTGTACATCAATTGCTCAAACCCCCTCCTATGTTTGTCATAATTGGATTGGATATGAGTGAAATCCGTGTGTTGTCACTATATCACTGAGTGAGCTAGTGAGGCTGATACAATAGGTTGTACCTAAGATGGTACAGGTAGGTCTGAGATAGCCATAAGGTAGAAGTATGATAGCAGCGGGGTTTTTGGTTTATGCTGTTAGTCGCCCGACACGGGTACTGATTTCATACAAGCCAGGGAGAGTGCATACCTGAATACAGCACTCTTGTCAGGTCAGGTCGACCATGGCAATCATGGACCAAGGCAATGCCTTTGGAGCATGACCTCATTGCGAAGAAGGGGGTCATTACATGCAGACAGCAACATACAAATCACCTTCGACTAATTGTGAACAATCGGGATGAAGCACTTTGCTGGAGGGTACAATGCTACTTGGACCTATAATCTATGGATTGCAAGACCAACGGCCTAATCAATAGGCCACCATGCTCCGCGCTGTTTAATAGTTTGTCATTGGAAGTTGAGAGCAAGTGGCGAATATGACAACAGGAATATTACACAGCTGATCCGGTTGACGATGAAATATACATGAATACATCAGAATAGATGTAGTGCACTGGTTGAGTGAAATCTGTAGTGGTATGTATATTGGTATGTTTGCTCAAAGTGCCAATGAAGTGGATTCTATCAGGTGTTTCTAGGTGGAGCAGGTGCCATATACCCATGGCGAATAGGAGTCTCAAAACAGTTGGGATACATGTCTGAACTAAAACAGAGCTAGAAAATAATTTAAATGTACTGCATTTCCAGAGAGTGTTTGGAGCGTATATGCTGAATGTGTAATGAGGCAGATCTTCTGTGATATATCTACATTATGGACGCTACAGAGTGTGACAGTAGAGTGGAGAATAACACAACAGAGTTCATAGATATCAGGTGAAAGATATAACTTCTTCGTGCAAGTGGGCGCTGATATAAAACCATTAGAACCTGCCATGTGATCCTATGCATATAATCTAATCTACTTTTTTTCATAGCGCTTACCAACATCGGAGACATGCTCAAATCGCTTTACAGATATTACCATGATCATAGAAAGTGGTGCTACAATCACGGAGAGTACGTGGCAGCAGCTAACTCAGCGCTGATTGTAATGAACTCCCACACAGGTCCCCAATAATGCCTGGGTGGGATGAGGCAATGGAGATGAAGCCTCTTGCCCGAGGATGCAGCAGTCGCGATTTGAACACGCAACCCTCGAATCACGAGACCAGTGACCTACCAACCAAGCTAATCCCATCTACAATGCATGAAAGGCTTGATGTGGTGTCTACAGTAGCCTAGCAGTGTGAAGAGTGGGAGAAAGGAGGAGCCATGTAGATAGTGCATAGTGCATAGTTATGGAAGATACATCACTACAAAATACAAAACGATTCATCCAGCTCGCTACACAGCAGAGCTTCATCGACACTCAATGTTCTTGATGTATATCTATTCAGTATAGTGCCTCCTCACAGGTAATTGGAGGGAATCCAAGATTGATGATGTTACATCAACTACATCAATTTACTGCAAGTTTTGAGGCGAGTACCAACAGGACACGTCTACCATAGTAGGTTCAGATGATTTATTGTTATATCATCAATTCCTCTTAGTAGGACTAGGAGAAAAGTAATGAGATGATTTTAGATAAGATACAGCAACCCTTATTGTGAAAGCGTAATTTGAAGGATAACGTATAGTGGGGTGCGGGTAGCTATTTTGGAGCCCTCTGCAACTATCGTACTATGGCAGGATGGAACACCAGACTTTCGAAGCATTCAAGAGGTCATAGTTTTGGTTCGAAGTGCAAAATAATAACATACATATATCAGCATGTCTGAGTAATATTATTGATAATATCTTGTTCTTATATAGTGTCAATGACATGCTCAAAGTGCTTCACAGATATTACCCCTGATCATTGTGACTCATCAAAACCACACTTTATATAAAGTGCCCATTTCTTTCTGTTCTTTCCTGATGCACAGATACTGTGTATCACGTCATCATGTCCCCCGGGGAACATCCCAATAGGGCTGCCACACATGGCGCACGCTTCTATTTACAAATCACCTCACAAGGTTCCCAGTCTACGGAATGAGCTAACTTGATACCCTTTATAGTAAAAACGTTTCCATTCCATACTGTGACCTCACATTGTGAACGTCTATCAACATTGAATATTAGTAATAATCATCAGACACTGTAAGTAGTTAAGGCCGATGCATCTTTGCAGCCACAATGTGAGTTTTATACTCTTCTCTTATAAGGCATAGATGAAAACAGCAATAATGCACACAGCAAGGTACTGAAGAAATTACCTCTCATCACATGCAGCCATGCATTCTTGTAATCAGGACTGACATCTACTCAGGCAATCATATACTTCAATCATTTCATATAGCCTAAATCACACAGCAAAACCACTACAAATGAGTTGAACCATTATCATACCATACCAGACATCACTGGATAAATGTATTGATGTGCATTCTTTTTGACCCCGGGCCAAACACCCTACATTAGCATGCTGAACCTGGGACATATCAGGGCAACATGTGAGGAAGTAATTCGAGGCATGAATTCAGTTACTGATCAAAGGAAAGGGGAGGTGGAGAGAGGGGAATCATAGGTAGCAATTTGAATTAGAGTATAACACCTCAATTCATTCGGCACAACCAAACAAAGGCACTGCACTCATGTGCAGTAGGTTGGCAAGTGAATAGGCACCATATTCTTCTCATGTCCTCTTTGTAAAGTGTCTAGAGTGATGAGGTAGGTGAATAACTTTCTGTTTCCTTATATTATAAATTATTTATTGTCTCCATCTCCCATCATTGAAGACACAAGAAAATCTTGAGGAAAGTAAATATTATGTACTACTAATTTGAAACATGCACATGTCTGAATCAGTGTATGAGACAGAGACATGCCGAGGCATGCTATGAGTGTACCTTCACTTCTAGTGTTTATATTACGGACAAATACAGTCAAGCTTTCATATGCATTACAAAAACAAACATCAATCACAGTTATATCAGAACTAGATATGTGCAGGCAGTAAAATGCCCATGTGTATACCCCCGGAATAGTCATGAATATTGCCTTTCACCGATTGGAAAATTGCACAAATTATGTCTCGTTGACCTCAGATGACCTTGAAATTACCCTCATGTTGTTCAGCACCAACTGAAGTCCCTACCCACAAAGTTTCTTTCAAATTTGACAAAGTTAGAAAATGTGCATATATCACACAACTTTGACCTCAGATGACCTCGGATTAACTGTAATGTTTTTCGGGAACACCTATAGTCCACATCTACTTAGTTTCGTTCAAATTTGACAAAGTTAGGAAATCGCATGAGGTTAGGAAATCGCATACAATATGCAAATTTGACCTTTAGTCCACATCAAGTTTCAAGTAAATCAGATAAACTTGAGATATTCACGTGGAAAACTGCGAAAAAGAGGGCATCAGTCATGTAGCAACGCTTATTTTCGAACCCATCGGACATTTTACTAGAACGGACATGTGTACTAAGTTTCAAATCAATGGGACGAGGCTTGAGGGAGTTATGGCGCTAACATCAAAAGCTTCTGGCTGCACGAAACCTGCAAAATAGTGGGCATCAGTCATGTAGCAAAGCCAACTTTCGAACCCATCGGACATTCTACTAGGGCGACATGTGTACCAAGTTCGGAATCAATCGGACAAAGCTACAGAGAGTTATCCAACAATCAAAGTTTCTGGCTGCCTAAAACCTGCAAGATAGAGGGCAGCAGTCATGTAGCAATGCTCACTCTTGAAACTCATCCAAGATTCCACTAGGGCGTACACGTGTACCAAGTTCCGAATGAACAAAGCGTTAAAGAGATATCGTGCTGAGGCCTGGAGTTTCTGGGAGTGGGGCGGTGGTGCGCGCAGAGAAAGGGGCGGCTACACCACAAAAATCAATAATATAACCAGTCGCTGAACGCGTCCCGTAGATATAAATATCAGGAACACCAGTTTTAGTGACATGACACCAGATACCTAAATGTAGCCTAAAGGGTACAATGCCCACACCCAAACACCATAAGATAAGGTAGTACCCAGATGGCCTGAACGAGATATGTACTGAGCATCTTCATTCCCTGATAAACTAAAATAACTGATGATTGAAACTATACCCTTCTTCCACCAATTTGTAGCCTTATCTTGAAAAATAAGTAAACTCAAAATGAAGGAGAGGAAAGAGAATCAAAGGAATTGCTGTTCTGGTAAATATTCTCTATTCGAATAGTATTGCGTCAGAAAGCACATCATGCAGTCTCATGAGGCTCAACAAATATCACCCCTGATCATGGGAAATAGGCATACTTTTAGACGATTCAGGGAAATTACTTGCATCTGTGTTAAGCCCATCTGTGCGAAGTAATATGCTATGAATGAGTCCCAGGCCACGGTATTTGAAAGTAGTTGAATACAAGTGCTATCTGTGTGAATATTGACCAACCCCCCAAAAATAACTGAACAGAAAGAAGAATCAAACTTAACCCAACTATAAAGCTGTTTCCCTCCTCACCTAATTAGAGGAAATATCTAAGAAGTACTCAAGACACCTCTTAAACACATTTTTTTAGCACTCCAACTTTGCAATCAAAGTGTTTGTTTGTGCAGTGTACATGATCAGTTTCACCATGTTTACCTAATATTTTTCTACTCTGATTTGATACTTGTACACCAATTTTCCTCATACTATATGTATGTACTTTCTGTATTTCGTGTTGGGGTGCTCCGTGTTTTGTCGCATTCGGGAATGTTAAGCGCCACGATGCCTACAGGAATTCTCCACTGTATGTATACATGTCTATTATCATTATTATGTCTAGTACACCTTCTGTCACTTACAAGAAAGTTCTGCAAGATAGATGATGATCCGTTCATTACAACGGAAACTCATTTCATCATTCATATCAAAATTGGATAATATGCACGGTGCCGCAGAAATGCAGATTATGTATGGCGGTGATGAACAGAACCAATCCAAAGTGGCAACGCATGCAGTGATGAGGGGTGGTGTGACTTACATCCGAGGTTGAAGGATCGCCCATCCAGGGAGGATATTAGCCAGGCGACAGTGGGCCAAAAACATCCTTCAAAATATGCAAGGAGATAGTATTAAAGACTTTGGGTATGTATTAGGCCGAGGCGACATAGGGTGCATAGGCAATATAGGCCAAAAACAGCCTTCAATATACGCGAGGGTACACTATTAAAGGATTTGGTATATAACGGGCCAAGGCTAGGTGAGTACAAAAACAACCCTTAATGTGCAGGATGATACTATTATTCATAATAATTTGTCCTAATTGTGTTGAATATGTGAAAAGAAATATTATTCAAAGGTGAGTATTTGGTATCTGGGTTCAAAGAATATACAAGAAGATCATATAACACCTCGTTCAATATCTGTGAAAACGCAGGCAACAGCTGGCCAGGAATATCCTCCGAAAAATGCAAGCAGTATGCAGTATTATATGATGTGGTATGTATGGGGCCAATGCTAGATGAGTACATACTACATAGGCCTAGAACAACTAATAGAGTATGCAGGAGGATGCTATCAGGAATTGATGAGCTAATAGAATCATGGACAAAACGAACTAGATAACCTATGGTTCAGTAGCACAAACCTGACGATTACTATGTCGTTGACTGATATGACATTGTGTTGCACCTGTCTACTAGGGGGGGAAGGGGGGGAGGGGGGTAGCGGCAGAGGTGCATCCTTATATTCATAGCATTACTCAAGGTTAGAAGGTATCAGGCATGAAAATAGAGCAATCAAGAGGGGGAGAGAAGGGCAGCTGGTGCAATTTTTCTAGGGTATGTAAATTTATTCACATACATGTATTTGTATCAGGAGATTTTGTCTTCATTGGTACAGGTTTGGTTGTTGACATTTGATCTTGGCTACTGCTGGAGAATATGACATGCTAATAATTAGAGTGGCATCTGGCAGGATCTGGATGGAGGAGGGTAGAGGAAGAGGGTGGAGATTTGGACAGCGGGTTGCCAGATATGACCTCCCAGGGACAATTCCTTGTCCTTGGGGGGAATTATCCAGCCACGAGACAGCGGATGGGAGTAGTCAATGAGGGAGAGGATGATTATTCACTAAGATTGTTTCGCTGAATGATTACTGTGAACAATTATTATGCACCTAATAAATATATCAATCAATTTATTGTGAAGGACATAAGTGACCATAAAGCATAATGGAATTCAAATCCACAGATATATAAATATAACAAAACATATATCAAAAGAAAGTCATTTTTATAGGCTATTCAATAACATGCTGAGAAGAAAATGTTTCACTCTTTGAAACATGCAATGGTTATATTAAATGACTATTATTCCGAAGGAAAAACAAAACTGAATAATCCATCTTTAACAAGTAATTGAACATAAATGACATAAAGGAATAAACACAGAACACTTTACATGAAGTACACACTAAATCTACTTTAGCGAAAAATTCTGGAAAGGCTACATTGAAACTGTAACATGCAATGCCCACAACCTCCAATCAATGAATGAATGCACAATGATCCACTGTATAATGTGGAAATAAGTTACCTAAGCCGAAGACAAAATATTCCAAAGTAGGAGACACTGAGCCTCGAATTCGAGGAGTACTTGAGATTCAAAAGTTCTGGTAACATAATTCAAGAAGGAATTCACCCACACTATTGGGGGGAACCAGCAGCATATGTAATTTAGGAGGTGGTGTAAGATTTCAAATGTCATCAAGGGTAACACAAGCTTTCAATTGAGTGATGTATTGCGATAAGTTCCTGTATTGTTCAAACAGGAACTTGTGCTGTGATTTGGGTTATACTGCGAACTGTTAGAGAAATCAGAGGGCTAGCAGTGAGGGTACAAGTAATAGTAATGCCCAAATTAAATTCATGCATATTTCGAAGACACTTTTGTTGGCGCATCAAAGCCATTGTATTTTGCGCCTCATACATGTAGTAACAAATAACCTCAACAATTTAGCTACTAATTCACTTCTGTCAAACCTTGACATGATTGGGCTACACATTTGGCAAATGATATGAGGATATGTGATGTATAACATACCAGACACTGATAATGGAGGCAAGATATAGAGATACACCTAATAGAGCGAGACACAGTGAGTAGTCCCTGCTACATGCATGGAGTCAATGCAGGGTTTGAAGGGTGCAACGGTTACCTGAAAAGGGTGCATCACTCTCACTGGTAGGTGGGAGGGAGGTTGACTTTGGTATTGGGTCTGTGGAGAGGGAAGGGGTCACTGGCAAATTGAGCTGATGCGTATATACATGATTGGACAACTTTGGTTCCCATTGATGGCACATCTATGCAGACAAAAATGGGGGGAAATATCCATGAGAGTATCATGTTTGGAATAATAATTCTAGTAAAATCAGTAAGTTAGGGTTCTTAGCTAAGGTGAGACAATTGGCTCACAAGATTGACTGATTCTCAATACGAATGTGTTGTGAAGACATTCTATTCTGGACATTGTGTGTAGATCATTTAATTGTTATTCTCACAATCATGCAATAGACAGTGAAAGGCTCAATTTCCATGAGTTTTCCATAATTTTAGAATGAGGTGAAGCTTCCTTGAGAGCACATGTATTTTCAATGGAAAAAGTGTCCATAGTATTTCTTCCTGCGATGAAACTTGTAGAGATGATTTGACACATTTACACTGCAATTTCACTACCCGACCTAGAAAGAGCTATGCTCCTGGAGGAATATCTTAATACTCAGTAAGATAAAGAAGAGTGCCAGTGCCTCAGTTTGATGATACTGTAAAATAAGTGAGGTAAGGAACAATGTCCATACGAGTTTTTATTCAAAATATCAAGAAGAAAACCCATAATCAACACAACATCTGAGGAAGGGTGCAGAGGCTAGTATAGAATATAGGTTGTAGAGACTAGAGAATGTTGGACACACAAACTATACATGGGCTCGGTTTAGGTGTAAAGATGCTATGCCTCATTTAACTCTATGCTCTGCCCAACATTCGGCAGCATCTTTGTACTGGTATAATGCAATGATAGGATAAAATGATAAATATTTGAAGTTGATTATGAAGTGATTATTTCCTTACCTCCCTGCTGTTGGTGGCTTGGGGTTGCCAGTGGATAACTGACTGATTTGGCCATGTTCGTAGTTGCAGTGCCTTCGCGGGATGGCTCTAGATGACACAAAATTGAAGCAGTTTGCAATGTTAGCCAATGAAATGGACCCCCAAAACAGAACAAATAATGAGGCAAGCAGATGACCAATATGATTATTTGTATGAGTAATTGACCATATAGGCCAAAATAGATCAGAAGAGCAAATTCTGGACATGCTGTCAGATGAATATAGCAGGTAAATAATTATGTGTAGTATAAAACATATGATGCATCCAATAATGACACCGACCCCTATAAAAGCACCTATATTTCCACCATGGGGGTGAGGTGGAATGGTAGGAAGAGACAAGCAATTTACAAACACACATACTATATACACACACACACACTGTACCCAAATTTCAAACAGACAATGACCCTTCCTCTATAATATAAGCATTGATAAGGACAGCCCTAGTATTTATCTTTGATTAGTAGACCAACATGCATGCATGCTTCCACAGAATGTAGGTGGTACTGAACCTGATGAAGGCAATAGTGTAATTATACAATGAGTTATCCACCAGTCCATGATTACCATGAAGAAAAGCAGGAAGCAAGCATTGTCTTCAGCCTTTATGAACAAAAAATGAAATTGACTTATTTTGAAGCAATCAATCTATTATTTCGTCGGACAGCCACTGATCATTTTATTCCTGC
>JAUOBX010070413.1:0-13261 GCA_032360705.1 Eupentacta quinquesemita
AAATGCCCACACATTCAGCAGGTATGATTGGATTCTTCTATAAGAGTGAAAGGAAAACAGCATGAGAGGAATATGAGACCGATTATGTACAACATGAATTGAGGAAATTGTACAAGTTCACCCACGTGTTACTGTTCAGAACCTTTACTACAAACAAAACCACTGATTGCGCAACTAAGGCGAATCATGTATGGCGATCGCCATGTTTAGTCATCCTCTCACATGGGTAAATAATTTGAGATACCATTTCCCTGGAGATACCCATAGTATGTGATCAGAGAACAGTAGCGGCACGGATTTTACGGTTAACTCAGTTAGGGTTGTGCACTGATGGTTGACTAAATAGCACATTAAAGTGTCCGTGCTGGAACTGAACATATACTATCCTGACATCTGAAGACCAATACTACAGCAGTAACCCCAGCACTAGCGATGTGGTCGAATTTAAATGTGATTGAATGATTATAGTCCATATGTCTTACAGAAACGAAAACTGCAGGTGTCAGTTTCTTTCATTGGTTTGGTTCATAACTATTTACCAGCTTATGGTGCAATCAGTGTCTTCAGCAAATAAATAGTTTACACTGCGAATAGCGATTTTAATATATATTTTATACCGGCATGGAACAGGGATATACACGCAAGTGAATCATGGAGGATTTTGGAAATCGAAATGACTGTCATAACCGCGATGATAGTGATCAGTAACTAGCCCTATATAATTACAAAACCAAACAATAAACAATATTGATGCTTCTGACGAAGTATGCCTAAACTAACACGGTGGTCATTTAGAATGACCGCTAGAACTAGTTGAACTAGAGCCATAATAAGTATATTCCATCATATCAGAAATGTAGGTTTAGACATCTATATCATATCTGTTTACGTCACTACAAGACGAAATATTGAAGAAGAAAAAAGAGGCAAACGGTACCATTGTGATACCGATGGATACCTTCATAATAATCTGCACAATCAATGGTATACTTATGATCACATTTCCATGCTATCGTCAAAAAATGCACAATTGATTCTATCATCTGCATGTACCTGTTATAACATTTTGGAAATTCACATTCCGGTCAATTCACCTATGGTATGGTTTCCATGATGCGTACATCATATAAAACGCATATCAACACGATAAGTCCAGAATGTGACCTTCTTATGGAGATAACATTGAGCATATTGTTTTCGGAATAGACCAGGGGTCACTTTTGTGAAAACGTTGAATATTGTGAGAAGTCAATAGGTCGGCAAATGTTTGCCTGTAAGCACGATAACTCAACCCAGCCAGGATGGATGAGACTCATAGGTAATAAGTCTGTTTGCCATATTGGGTACACGGTGCATTTTGTGGTAACATTGGTCTCATAATGTTGGAATTTGGTGTGTGGCTCCCCCATTCAAAGTGCAGGACCCTTATTATTATATCCCCGCGACGCGTGAGGCGATTTATGGTTTTGA
This sequence comes from Eupentacta quinquesemita, assembly GCA_032360705.1. NCBI lineage: Eukaryota > Metazoa > Echinodermata > Holothuroidea > Dendrochirotida > Sclerodactylidae > Eupentacta > Eupentacta quinquesemita. The sequence continues at coordinate 1,471 of JAUOBX010070413.1, forward strand.
AGGTGAAGAATGTCAAATTTGCATAATAATCAATACCATTTTCTAACTTAGTCGGATTTGAACGATTCGAATCTTGGTCCGAAACAACATGTAGGTAATCTAAAGGTCATCAGAAGGGACACAACTTCTGCATTTTTTTTATAATTAACGAAAGTCAATATTCCTATGCGATGCTAAACAATATACACGTGGGCGCTTTACCTGCCACATGTCTGGAGGTTCATATGAACCAGAGGTCACAAGTTAATGGACCCTGCTGCAGGATCCACAGTCAATGATCACAGTTTCTTCGGAAATTATACTGCGATGGAATACATCTAGCTAAGAACGCACATCTGTGTAATTGTCGCCTGAACAATAGAAAACAAATTACGTACCTGCATTCTGTACCACACTTGTGTCGGAAACCTTCCGCAATACCGTATTATATCCTCACCATATACATGATTGTTAGTCCGTCGCTAGATGACTTACGATAACTAATGAACGCTGAGGTGCTGGGTATTCGTACGTGACATGTGCGTTGGTCATATCATGTGTCATGATCCCTAGTGAACTGATCAGATCATAGGTCGCCAAATTCAAATGTTTTGAGCATTGTAAACATGATAACTAGTGAACGCAGAGACGCAGAATCTCCACAATTGACGTGTTGTTTAGGGAAGGAATAGTTGTTGATACCTATTGATTTTGGATAAGGTCAAAGGTCAACAGTGGTCCGAAACCGTCTAAACCTAATAACTGCTAAACGGAAAGCCACATATGCTATTTTGGTGTGTAGGTTGCCATGGGGAGTCAATTATCCAAAATATTTTCTGGTTTAGTCAAATCATGTAGTATGTAAGACATATATGCATGACATTACTTTAATAGTTTTGCTAGTTAGTAACTGACTGAGGCGAGGAACCACTACGTAGTGTTGCGTTCTTGTCCAGCATGTCGGAATTAGTTGAGCTTACTGATTCTATGCCTCTGTGTATTATCGTGCAATTATTTGGTACTCAATTAGTCAACAATCGATTGATTAGGTAAAAAAAATGATATGCACAGTTTTTTTTAACAGTCTAATAGTATGGTCATGAGTGTATTGACGTAGGACAGTGGTCTAATGATGAATCAAACATATGTGATCTACTTATAGGTTCGTAGGTCAGGGAATATATCTGCCGCTGTCCATACCACCAGAGAAGATCCCACCGGATTTGAAGAATAGGAACCTTCGCGGTACGTAATATGGCATCGCCTCGACGTCCATTTATTTATTTTGAAACTGATACAATGTCAAAGTGAAAGTAGACATGTGCAGACAGGTAAACTGCCCACATATTTATGTATGAATATTGACCTCCCATGACTAGACAAGTGCCGAAAGTACGTGAATGTGAACACTGATGACCTCAAAATAACCGTCATTTTCACATTCCGACAATAGTTCAAGCTCGAAAAGTCCAAAACTCAAATCTTGTAAATCGGAGAAATGATAATCTCATCTAAAACTAGCGATCGTGTTGCAACCATGCTGCAATGCTTCCATCCGAATTCATCTGTGATGTTACTCGAATGGGCATGTGTATCAAGTTTCATATCAATTGAAATAACCGTTGAAGAGTTATTGCGCTAATAGTGGAGCACCAAATTTGGCACACATGTATATATATTAACATGTTGCGAACATAGGCAGAAAATGTAATTTTCTATTTAAGTCGACCATATTGGATTTCCAAATGACCGCTATTCCTAATCAACATTTGCGATTATCTCTGGGTCTAATGCTGCTAATTACCTCATTTTGGTGTCTAGATGTAAGTGTTATTTTTATTTATTTTTTCGGAAGGGGGGGGGGGGGTTAAATTAATTAGTTACAATCTGAATCGCTTATTTGCGTGTTTTTACCAATGGATTTCAAAATGACTGCTATTTGAAATCTACATTTGCGAGTATCTCCGGGTCAAATGCTGATATTGTCTTCATTTTTGGTGTCTAAATGTATGTTTCTGGGACAAGGAAGTCGCTGGTAACAATCTGCATCGCGCATTTCTACCAATGGGCCGCCGTGTTGGATTTCAAAATGGCAGCCATTTTGTAATCTACATTGGCGATTGTATCTGGGTCAAAGGCGGATTTTGACTTCATTTTGGTGTATAAATGTATAGTTTTTGGGTGGCAAGAGATTCAATGGTACCGATCTCGCAATCCATATACAATTGTTCGGTAGGCTGAAGAGGCTGCAGCCTGGTAAGAGGCTTCAGTCCCCTCAGCTTACTTGGCATCTGAGGGCGGCTATGTATATATTGGTCCTGAAGATAAGTGTAGGCCTACATAAACAGAGTCATATCAACAAGTTCTATACTGTCACGAGTACACGTATGTTGTTGACCCATCGTCCTGTTCAGACCCCTCCACACGCACAGAGGGCTGTGCACCGATGGGCAGATCTCTTGCATTTGCAGCGCCCTTTCTGGCACCTAAAACTAACCAGCTCAATGCAGCTGTGAGCTTCCTCGGTAGCTTGGTCCAATATGGTGTGTTGTGTTCTAGTCATTGACTAACCCCGGATGGTTTGGATGGAGCTCTGGTGCTGGCAGCGGTATTTGCCTCCACACATGTCTACCTTGATACACTGCCCTTTTCACATGATTCTCTAGATATGCATGCGTTGGAGGAATTAGCTGGTAAGGAATGTTCACCTTGCTGATTCACTGAAAAGTAGTAAACATACAATAGTAAACGTACGTGTGGTGGCCGCAGAAGTCATGCCGAGAAAGGGACAGACCTTCCTACGAGTGGACAGCAACAAGACCGAGCTGTTCAGGTATCTCTCAGCAGCTCTCATGAGTATGGTTTAACCCGGAGGACAAGCAACTCGTCATCAGTGATTGAGAACAAGCCACTACAACCATATCTGATCTCACGCACCCCATGTAACCCCGACGAGGCTGACAGTCGGATGTTGCTTCATGCATCTCACGCAGCCAATCATGGACTCCATTCAACAGTCATCCGGACTGTAGATACTGTTCTTGTGGTGCTGACAGTGTCCGTGGTACATGAGTTGCAATCGGTAAACGGACTATGACTGGTATTCAAACCAGGCCAAAGAGTACAAGCAGCACACGAAATAGCAGCTGAACTGGGACTAGAGAAGGCTCGTACTGAATGCGACACTATGTCGAGATTTCCCCAAAAATGGCAAGGGAATGGCGTGGGAAATCTGAATGGTACTGCCATAACTAACTGAGGGATGCTGCAGCTGTCCTCCGCACTACGTGACATTCCGAACTCAAGCTCATGATCTTGTTGTATGATCGAACCAGCGATTACAAGGACATGGACATGACCATGAGGCAACTCATCGCAAGGGAGGACGATGTGCAGCTGATCCATCCCACGAAGGCAAATTTGGAGGAGCAGTCAATGGGGCAATGTATCAAGGTGGACATGTTTGAGGTCAGATTCTGCTGCCAGCACCAGAGCGTCCACCACCAAACAATTGGGGTGGATCGATGACCGGAGGACACTACACACCATACTGGACCAGTTTATCTAAGCCATTCGTTACCCCCTCTCATCCCGCTGAAGGCATTATAGTGTAGCAGCATTGCGAACAAATTGTGCACTTTGTGATACACTGCACAATAAGTATATCCTCGATACATGAACACTCGAGAGTACATCAACACTTGGCCGATGGCTCAATTTCCCAGTGAATACTCACTGTCGTGAAAGCTGGCTGCCTAGCTCGATAAATCCACTATGTGCGGTTTTGTTGATACAAGCTCACCCCTCAGTAACTTCTATTCGGCCTGCGTATAAAAACTTCCATACAGGGCATACGAACAGCCTTCACTACAGCTGATCACAACACCAATAATGATGTTACGTTCATGAATAGAGTGAAAGCGCTCAACTGGCCGCACGCTCCGTTGCGGGTGATTACGTGACTCCAAAGTAGACTTTCCATTTCTCTGACCACAGAAGGAACTGGATTCGCCACGGGAACCTAATTCGCCACGGTCAGGCAAATATGTGGAGTGGAGATAGCATGATATTTCATCGAGGATATACTTAATAATAACAATAATAATAATAATAATAATGATAATAATGATAATAATGATAATGTTGTCTTATATAGTGCACATATCCAGTTAACAACCGATCAAGGCGCTCTAACAACACCCCCTGCTCATTTGAACCAGGTACGCACTCCGATAATCACGGAGAGTATGTGACAGCAGTATTTATATATCAGCGCCGGTTGTACTCGGGTTCCTCACAGGCCCCTATATACTTAGTGTGTAGTATATTTCGTTTGACTACTAGCTATCACTATCATGTTGTAGATATGTAAGAAACAATTGTTCCCACTGTTAACAATTGTGTATATTTGGGTCACGTTAAAATATATACAGCTGACCATCCTTTAGAACAATGTTGAAACGGTGAATCATCAATGCGTATTGTGATACTTGTGTCTGACACTACCGAGTATCTAATTGTTTATGAACCTATATGACAAATGAATTATGAGATAATCTGTATCAATTGTATATCGAATAACTTCAAACGACCTACATGTTGGGTAGTACCAACTATGATCAACATCCAAAAACGATTGTTCCAATCCGACAAAGTTAGGAACATCGCGTGAAATAATACGCAAATTTGACCTCCGGTGATCCTGAAATGACAGTTATGTTTTCAATGGTATAATGCAGGCTCAAGTAATCATGGGCTTATCTTGTAGCTTATGCAAAGATAAATACATCAGTCCAAACCATCGTTTATACGACGTTCCATTACAGAGTTAGAGCACTCCAAAATTTGGATCATGGTCATTGCGCAAGCTGGACGCTATCCCACCATGCATTACTGTACCTGGACTTTGTTTTTCTTCAAAATATAGACATGATTTATTTGACAAATAACATATCTTCGCTCCCCAAAAACTTGCTGTCGTGAGTTATCATGTTACGTAGTTTATTTTAAAAACAAAAATGCAGTAGGAAAATCAGGAATGTTGAGTTCTCAAGCACAATAGAAACATTATAATACATAAGAAATGTCAATGTTGTCCAGGTGTGACGTCACAAATTGTTGCGCAATCAGGATACCGTCATTTAAGTGGTGATACTTCAAACGCCAATAACTCGACATAGGAGTATCAGATTGAGATGGAGTTTTGAACCAGTATATTTAGTTTTATGTTCTCTGCAGGGTCTCCCGTAATGTACTCGAACCTACAGTATACCTTCGAGGACCAACTATATTTCACATCCACCCAGCTCCGTCTAAATCCAACAAAGTTAAGATAATCACATAAAATACGCACATCGGACCTACGGTGACATTGAAATGACCGCCGTGACTACTGGGACTAACTGGATTCCACATCCACCAAGTTTTTAGTGAATCGAACAAACTTGATTATTCCGCACAAACCTGCAAAATATATTCTACCATGGAGAACATGCGTACCAAGTTTCAAATCAATCGGACAAAGTATTAGAGAGTTATTGAACTAACGACTAACGTTTTCTGGCCCGAGACGGTGGCGGCGGAAGCAGCAGCAGCGGCGGCAGCAGCGGCGGCGGCTGCACCCAAAATCATCGCGAAGATATATTTAACAAGAAAGGACAGCTTACACTTGGGTATATCCAGTCTAAATGTGGATGACTATAATCCTGGGTCATTCATCATGTCCTATATTCGGGTGGTATTGTAGTTCGACAAATGATCCCTGATATGAATCAAAGAGGAGAGTGACCAACGATGAAACTCAACAATCTCGTGTTTCCAGCAGCGACTGAGCAGCTGAAGCAGTTACCATGCTTCTCCGTTAGTCCGTTCGTCCGTCAGTCCGTTCGTCCCGTTCGTCACGTTCACGAATAACTTTGGAGCCGTACTTGCGATTGACACAAAACTTTACAAACATGTCTAGCCTTAATAAATTCCGTTTTGGTTTGAAAGTGGGCGTCGCCGCACCTCTGTGACATATTTTGGGGAACCTTTTCTATCGCATATTCACGCGTTTTGGAACGAGGCGATTGTTTTGAAACCAACTGCTATTTCTGCCTCATACGACTACATCCAGCGGCTATTTTGATTTTTCGACGCGACTGATTGTATCGCATAGTTACACACTACGGAATGTGGCAATCGTTTTGAGACCAATGTTATGAACGCTCATCATGGCTAACACTCGGCTACCATTTATATTTTTTCAATGCAACTGATTTCATCGCAGATTTACCCATTTCGGCACGTGACGTTCGTTCTAGGACCAACTCTCATTTCCGCACCCTAGGACAACATCCAGCAGCCATTTCTAATTTTTGACGCAACTGATACCATCACAGGTGTAGGTGTTTCGGAACGTGGTGATCATTTTGAGACCTACTTATAGTGTCGCCCATTACGACCACACCCTTCGGCCAACAGTAATTTCTGACCTACCACATATGGTATTTGCCCGCAGGTACCAAGACATTCACGATTGCCATACAATATCACAACTCATGGTCAGATTAGGATGATGTAATTCGTTAACGTTAGGAGCTGATCACAATGGTAAAATACAATTGATGGATATGATGTCGTCAATGAAAAGAATCGGCTGCAAATAATAATGTTATAGCTTCAGTCAGTTATCATGTTGGACTATATTTGTCCTGCATATAGTTGTGCCCTAGTGAAGGTGTGGGGGAGTTAATAATAGTAGTTAATATTAATACACCTTGTGTCATGGTGGATGGGGGGTCATAACATTCTAACAGTTAACAAAAAGGCTCAATTGACATTGCTTTCCGCTAATTTACAAGATGCAAGGTCGGCGTATGTGCCCAGGGGTGTTGCCAAAAGTCCCAACGTGAGGGGCTTCCCATTATGTTGTACTTCCTTTATTTTACAGTTTACTACGACTGTGGCCTAGGTTATCTCTCAGTATCGATGATGGCCAATGGCAGGTATGTGTATTACTAATATAAGCGCTGACTCAAACGTCAATATACAACAGACGTACAACGCGCAACTAAGCAATAGCAAAATATAGACACCTATGTCGTTACAACACAAATGGTTGATTTCTCACATAATGAGGACATTTTATTGAGCGAATAATAATTTATTGCAATCGTGCTAATTGCACGAAAGATATCAGTATCAGAAAGGATGTTATCAACCCGTTACATGAACTGTGTACATATCGACTATATACGACGCGTCTGGTGCGAAAGTAAACATCTGATCCGACTGCTCGATAGAACATGCAATCTCTGCCCGGAGTATGGATAATTCCTGTACGACTTTGAATCCTTCAAGTTATCTCTCTTTGATCGTACAGAGCAGAAAAAGTATAATGAATCATGTGGACAATACTGCTAAATCAGATAAAGCGTTATCACCTTGATCAGTCGATAGTGCATACTGTTTGGCTGCGGTGTGAACAGCGTAATACCTGACCGATTTCGTTCACTCTCCAACGTGTCTGTATATATTGATGATTTACGTGGAGACTGCTTGACCAGGTACAATGTCGATTGGTAATATCAAATAAAGTGGTTATGTCATATCTACCTCTAATCTCAATGTCAACTTCATCATATCAACACGATGGTATAAGTATGAAGACACTGTGGGTAGCCTAATTTATGTTATTCTGGTACTTTATCGGATGAGCTATTCATATAGCGTAAGTGATATGTTACATACGTAATTGGCGTACAGGTATTTTACTCATCCATAGCTCTCATAATAATTATAAGTAGTAACTGCTGCTAGTGCGGAGTCATATTATTCACGGAGATCAAAACAATGTATGAGCAATGGAAATACGATCAGCTGTTCGAATAGGCACAATATTATATATTTTCAATAGGAGGAAAAAGGGGAAAACTGATCATAATGATGATGTCTACATTCATATCGAGGGCTGCAGTGCTGCACTAATACGTGTTACTTCAACAATTACTACAAATGGGTCTTGTTGATTATATTATGCTATAGAAACAAGGAAGCGACAACTCTGGCAGCAGTCCTTGGGTATGAGCCTTGTTTCTTACATGCTATACAATGGTATTGGCCGCCAAGCTGATAAACATGGACTGATATCTTGCAAATAGCTCGCAATATCAAAATCTGATAGTCAACTGAAACTGTCATTATTGTAAACCACCGCAAGAAGTGGTAACACAATGGTATGTGAAGATGTTTATATAGGTTTGGAATACGTTGCACACATTATGATGTGTGTTTCCACTGATGCAGGTGTATGAGCAGGCTACAGATCAGTCGTTGGATGTTACGATGAAGAAGGATGATGGTCAGCTGGAGCAGAAATGGGTCATACAACAATTAGAGATGGCAGCAGAGGCTGGTGTAAGTATTGTACCGTGGTGGAGTGTACTACTGGAAGGGTTGGAGTTCTGTGGAGAGCTTCTTGAGATAAAGTATGAAGGACTCTGGCCCTGTGAAGAGAGATTCCTCAGTCCTTGACGGAGTCGAAGGAATCCATGTAGTATGTGTGCGTGTGCGTGTGTGGGTCTGTACGTGATGCATGGCTCTTGAGCGCGATGATTCGACCCCGCCTGGATGGATGATGTTCACAATTGGTATGCGTTACCCATGATGACTATTAAGTATATGAAGCCTTCTGTTTTGGGGGCTAGGTCAGAGGTCACCTGAGGTCAATCGAGGACAATGTCAGACATCGTGTAAACCTTCAGAATGTAAACTTTGGTAAATTTCGGATCGTAAACGTGATAACATGACTCCACCGAACGGATCCAGCTTTTAGTGGTTGGTATGTACTCCATAATGAATACATGTGCGCTATTGTTTTGGGGGTGAGGTTAAAGGTCATCCGAGGTCACTAGAGGTCTAGATGGTCCACTACAAGTACAAACATTTGGTGTGTAATTTTCTTATGGGGAGTTTTTGGTGGAGACGGGGATAATTTGAACAAGAAATTGAACATTCCGAGAAGAAAAACAGTCCGGCCAATTCGGTTGGTGAACACAATGACCCGACCCCACTTGGATGGGTGAAGTTCATAATTAGTACATATCTTTTTTCTGGTAATGGTGAGTACACAAACTAATTGTCCCAGGCCAAGACAAGCTGGAACCAGTTAGACAAACCCTGCAGGTCTGGAGAATATTGAGTTAAGGAATCCCTAAGCAGTTTGGATTTCTAGTCAATAAATTATTACCGTTTACCAAAACTTGGAGACTATAGTCCAACATTTCAAGATGTGGTTATTTCAGAGTGACGTTTTGGATTTATGGAGTTTCAGTCATGGTGGCGTATGTTTGGACTGGTGGATGGATAGATGGATGTGTATGAAGCTCAGCCTGTAATCCAACCTGCCTGGACCGATCGGGCTGTGCACGGTTTCCCAACGACAACATGGAGAAACCCTATTCATTTTTGTCAATTTTGGGTCAAAAATTGGGATTTGTTTTTCAATGTTGATAAAATCCTTGCAATCCAGCAAAGTCTAGTCTGACTAATCAAGCTGAAATTTTGTGTGTGGGTTTCTGACGATGCGTACAGGAGCGATATTCATGTTTGTAGTGATATGGGGTCAATCTCAGTTTGAAATTGATGAAATGGAGTAGATATGAAATTTTGGTATTTTCAGCTTGTAATCCAGCGAAGTCCAGTCTGACCGGACCAACAGGGCTAATATTTTGTGTGTGGTTTTCCACCGATACATGGATGGAACGCTATTCATTTGCGTACCAATGAGGGGTCATCGTTACATGTTGATAACATCATTGTGATCCATCAGAGTCCAGCCTGACAGGACTGATCAACCAGAAATTTGGTGTGTGGATTTCCGACGATGCGTACAGGAGTGCTCTCCATTTTTGTGCCGATAAGGGGTAATTTGGGTAAATAATGAGAACATTGTTAAAACATTTTTGTAATCCAGCAAAGTCCAGTCTGACTGGACTAATCAAACTGAGCTTTGGTGTGTGGATTTCTGAAGATGCGTACTGGAAAGCTAGTTATTGTTGCTCTGATGTGAGGTCATTTTTTGTCCCCCAAAATTGATGATTTGATATTTTTGTATTCTCAGCCTGTGATCCAGCAAAGTCCAGTCTGACTAAACTGATCAGGCTGATATTGTGTGCGTGGTTTCCCAACGATACATGGACAACTATTCAGTTTTTGTATTGATAAGTAGGTAATTTTTGGTTGAACGAGAACACAACGATGTGTAGTGATTCCTTGCCGTATTTGTGATATGACAAGCCTTTTCACGGCATTCCACGCTGTATGATAATGATCTTTGTCGAAGGTCACTTGGGGGCTCGCGGAGACCGGGCCGCTCGAACAGTGTACGAGGCAATAAAGAAATCACTCTTTCGGGATAGGCAATCTTGAAAAACTCCCCTGGCGGAAAATATGAAACCTTTCACCACAAAATTTCACTAACATTTCCGCCACACTTGAGGACAATAACATAGTCAAATATTGGGTGAAATTACATGATTTCCAACTAGTTATGGCAGTTCAAAAATACTCCGTAACAATAAGACAATGTGAGAAATTCGGTATTATCCCGAACGTTTAAATATGTTCAGCCGCTGTGAGCATGCACATTGACAACCGTGAACTGGCTTAAAACAACTCATGCCTTTGGGGAGGACGAGGCGCGGGATGAAACATCCACTTGAATAAACTTCAACCAACCTGACCAATGACAGAGGGCTCTCATGTCCCATGATATCAATCTACTGACATTACTAATTGTCCTCTGACTGATGTTTTTATCCCGCAGATACTATGATGAAATAATATGAGCATTTCTAATAATTGAGCAAAAATTACCGCGGACAATCATCTGCAAAATGTTGTGTCATTGAAGAAGATAATGTCTATTCTGCTAAATTATACTATGCAGGTTGATACTATTATATCAGACTTTTATTCTGTTCAGACTCCAGTGTTGGTGAAAAAATAGTGCAAGCCCTTGGCCATGATAAGATGTATCCTAACCAGAAGCAGTGATAATTATAGATACATTTCCAAATCTAATCCTGGGTGACTGGAAGTACCCTGTTCGGAGTGGTTATAATGGCGAGGACGGGGTTACCGTAGTGACTATAGGGTTGCGGAACTCAGTTATCGTCAAAGGTGCCCGTCCAAAAGTCTTGTATTTACATGATATATAACTTCAATCGCTTGACCAACCAGGGTATTCTATAATTGTGTCGGTGGACAAGATAGTCGATAGAAGATGATTCGACAAAATAATTAATAGTTCCTCCCTCGGCCTCGAGTGTCCGTGTCAGACACTAATATTATCTATAATCCCCACGAGAGACGGGCATCTCTCCATTCTCTTGGCGGGAGAAAAAGTTAAGAGTTTGCACTGCGTTTTATACTGTGTTTTACTGAAACATCTCAATATTATGACAAATGATACTGGAATATTGACAGTGTTTATACAAACGGACCCAGTAACTCACAATGATTCGGCAGCATCCAAAACTAACGACAACGACGGGTGGATGGCTGGATACGATACAATATGGGAGAAATATATACAAATACAACTGACAAACAATCACATATACCGCCAAGAAAAGGCATGCAGTGATCGCGCGAGAAAGTGAATTGAGTGAACAGACGAGTTTCCAGTTTTACAGTTTAGCCTCGAATGGCGCGCGGAAGACCGTTCCACAGGCGTGGTGCACAGGCTTGAGATTTGTTATCCCCGACACGCGACCTGCTGGTCTTGGGTTGATGTAGGAGAGTACTGTCGGATGATGATCGGGTAGCA
>JAUOBX010070523.1:0-13259 GCA_032360705.1 Eupentacta quinquesemita
AAATTATGGACTCCTGTTTTTTTTTTACTAGGTGTGTCACGAACCAATTAAATTGCCTCAGGTCTCGCCTCGCCGTGATGATGGATTTGTAACTGATTGAACCATATCGCAGAGAATAACATCAGGGAGATAGTGGTGGACCATGCTCGGACTTGATACACTAGTACAAAAGAGCGGAACAGCGGTCGAGCGGTATCAGTGACGCTTAGCAATACAACGGTCCGGTTCATTTCGGTTTTGATTCCCACATTCACAATCGGACGTTTGTCTCCAGTGGTGGGTGTACTCACAGTGACGACTGGCGGGATATTGGTGTCCAGGCTCTGCCGTGACGCGGTGGTCCTGGTATTCATGAGGGTTATTGTCAGTTAGTTGCAATAAGTCTCGTCGGTCAGCTGTATGCAGTTACTGTGGTTGAAGCAAAAAGCTTCCGCTCCTCCAGGATCTGAGAAAGTGGTCAGATCCCGGGATTCACAAGTCGTCCGTCGGATGGGGTCGTAAAATGCCGGGAGGAGGTCGGTATTCGTTGCTGTACACCCCTGCCTCGATAACATATGAACACTGATCGAGAAGAGAAGGCGAGTTATCGCAGGTATCTATCCACGATCAGCACTGCCATGTCCTCGCCACGTCTGCCGGGTCGATCAGCACTGCCAGGTCTGCCAGGTCAACACTGCCAGGTCCTCGATGAGCCTCGATGAGCCTCGATGAGATGTGGCTCAAATCGAATCGAATAAAATGAAATCAAATGACGCTTGGCGATAAACGTGGTGGGTGTACGCAAGTAGGTGCTCACCAGCCATGGGCTCTATTGACAGAACTTTATAACTACCCAAGGATATACATATATGCCTAACCTGAACTTATATGCAACGATTACCATATTTGCATTACTACACAGTACAAACATTTCAGCATACCACAAGTACAACAACATTGTGATTATCTCCGTATAGACACTACTGACTTGCCTATCTAAGATTCACGTCTTTTTACTGTCCGCATAACATGATATAATCTCTTCGAGCGGCCCTTCAAGGTTTACTTTCTAGAACCGAGTACTTTGTATTGTATGAGGAAATATGATCAGGTTCCGAAAACTACTTCAAGGACTCTCAATGAAAATTGATCCTAAATATGTGTATAAATGATTATAAGGACCTAAGGCTATTGAAAATCGAACAAGTACGTCAGTGCCCTTGATGTGTTCTAAACGACTAAGGGCGTATTGCCGCCTCAATGATCATAATACGGGTCAAGAAATTACTGTGAACAAATCGAAAGCAACTATTGAGTTTTATTGTTAGGTAGGCAAACATGTACTGTGTGACCTGTGGCGATCGATAAGAATACATGATGACTACTGGGGAAATTAAATGAGCCGGCATCCACTTTCAATAATTTCCGCCTGAGGCAAATGAACGTGTTTAGGGTACTTTGTACTTAGCAAACATCTAATTAAATGACATATTCAAGTTATATGTTTCCACTCGTACAACACAAAAAACATAAATTGGAGCAACCGAATCTGTAGGGTTGTAGGATGGAACATCTCAGGAGCCGGATGTTTAAATTGTTGTATTGATGTTCCATTCCACGTAAGCTTTCAGTAGTTGTTCCTGATTCAATGAACATGCCGCCATCTCATAGGAAACCAACGCATCGTATGATTTCATGAATTGAAATCACCCTCTTCTTACGCCACAACATTATTCCATTCATACCATGCATATCAATATTACTGTACATGCGTGTGAGAGAGACAGATCCTCTACATATGGTACCAGGGTGCTTTTGGGGAATTGTATGTGAGCAACTTGACCGATATCCACCGAATAAATCGAGCAGCTCTCACTTCCTGACAGACTATTCAAACAGAGAATTGAGCATCATCCATCTGTTACTTTACAATGATATTGCAGGTCACATAGCAATAGGTAGAATTAGCCGAGCCACATTGCTCAAAACACATACCTTAGAGGTTTTACAACCAACCCCAGCAAAAATGTATTTCCTATTACTTCCATGATGGATACAAGTAATAGTTGTTTAGAGGACATGTGAGGCGGTGTTAATAAGTGTAGTACTTGTGTGCCCATACCTAATATAATAGATTACGTAAAGTCTTATACTTACTATGTTGGTCCACACGCTGGTTTTGCTCATTTCAGTCAGGATGGTGTATGTTGGTGTCTACTTACGCATGTATGTATGTGGTGCCTAATGAGTTGCCAGGAACAATCTTACAACTACACATCGTATGATACGTTGGCGGTGCAGTAGCATCATCCCAGGTGGGTATGAGACATTCAGTTGTCAGTTGCAATTATATGCATCATGTTCATTTTGATATTGTCTATATCAATCAGGCACGATGGTATGATTCGACTGTTTCAGCTGCCCGCAGTGTCTGTAGTTGACCAGTGGCAGGCCTGTTGTCGTATCACTTTCTGAATGTCTTACACATTCGATTCTTTGCAAGTGTAAATAACCTACAATATATGCGCCACTTGATTGGTGAAAACTCTTACAGATTAGTGAATTGAGTTAATAACAATAATAATAATGAGTTTGTTAATAATAATAATGATAATAATAATAATAATAACAATGATAATAATAATAATAATAATGATAATAATAATAAGTCAGGAATGAACTGTTACTAGTGAAACTGACTGAGTGTATCCTAAGAACGCTGTCTTATATGTGGTCACTGTCCGTGTTTATTGAGGGTCAATTAACCCAGGTGTCACATCGTGTGTCCCTCATCGTGTGTCAATTCATATATTTGGTGGTCTTCATGGGTGACATGAATTTTGAAAATTTCAAATGGTATAGTAGAGCACATTCTGTGAAACACCTTTCGGAGACGACCCACGTACAGTGTATATACAGTGTTCACACACCCACGCGCGAGGCATTGAGGTCACATACCTTGTCCAGCAACAAAAAGTATCACTGGACTAAATTGAATTTTAACTACCGTGTAAGTTTAGTCTGGAGTTCTCTGGACCGTACATTTTGTGTCATTATCGAGCCGGTAGGAATCTTCCAATACAAGTGGAAAATGTTTTTGAAAAAATGGTAGGATCATACACCGAACGAAGCGTACACAATTCTCTCTCAGTTTGAACACACTGATTACTTACCTATAACGCACCCCATTATTAGTAACATGACCACCAACCACTAGATTACTCATGAACATGAACCTTTGGTAGAGACTCCTCATGAAAACCCCGACCTTTTCTGGTGAACTCATTGAGTGAGAAAGGATATAGCCCAATATGTATCTGTCTATAGTTATTACCAATGCATGAGAAGCTCAGGTTTTCGCTGATCAGGGCAGCATGTCAATCTACTTCATGTGACTACCAGGTATGCTGTTCCACCCTCTTGAAACTACTTAATTACCCTACTGCGACAGAGGTACTATCTACATGGGAAATAATGTTGATGTCACGATTGTATGTTAAGTCATACATTATACTATTCTACTGGGGATTATTCGTTGGTATTTCGGCACGCTTTGAATCAACAACAACCATATGAGAATAAAGCAGCAGTGAAAATTATGTGTCGTGAAGACAGTAGAGAAACAGTGTCGTGATTGTACGATGAAGTACGGGCAAACGTTTGGTGGGGAAATGTCTTTAAATTACTATATAAGATCATGCATATGTCTATGTTCACTATCGTGTCTTATTAACATCGTGATGTTGTATTTGAATGTTTTGGGGTTCTGTTATGTATTTGGTGAACACACTTGCTTTCACATTTCACTTCAATTTCCGTTGTTTTCATTGTCGTTGTTATGTTTCAAGATGGGTATATTCGAATACACGTTGACTTGTGAGCCACAATAAACGTAAAGAATTTGAGGTATAAAAATACGACGCGGGTTGAAAACTGTATACCGTGGAGTAGCGCTATCATTAATTTAGTCCTCAAGTTATTAAGGCCTGGCCCACTGGTTTGAGTACAAAGCTATTTAAATGTTTCAATGTAAGGAGTACTCTTAGGAAGATAGTGTATAATATACTTCAGTTATATAGCGCCTAATTCAATTAGTGACTGTTCCCGAGTACCACACAACATATCTAGTACGAAACTCGCTCGGTCGATTTCGGAACACGCTTCCCATGTGTTATGTCGCCACATCCTGTCTAGCTCCACCTGATCGTGTCGGCAAGGACGAGAAAGTCACCTAATAATAGTACACAGTGTGTAAAATCGGTACGATGCTGATGATGTGAATTATGGGCCCCTGGGAATGCGAATAAATTATCACCTAGGTAGGCATCATTAGTCGATACATTGGTGTTTAGTTCCGTTGCACGCGGCGCGTTCATCTTCATGCTCACACGAGAACACAATATCGATCCAATGTGATTGGCTCTCCTGGCCAGCGTGGTGCTGACTGTGTCCAGTGTCACATATGTACGATTACTATGAGAGCTATGGGAGAGCCGCTAAATAGGTGGAGGATAAACTTTTCCTCAAATAATACAAAATATGCGCGACAACCAAGCAGCTGACCTCATCATACTTATGGTACAATATAACTCTACATGAAAACGTTTAACGACTATAGATGGTGGAATACTTTAATTGAGACAACCCGGTGTAACGTGATGGGTAACGGTGAAGTGGGTAACGTAATTTAAATGGTTAAGTAGTGAAATTGAGACATCCTGGTGAGTATCTTAATGTTGAGAATATCTAATTTCGATCATATGGTCACGCCATGGCCTCTGAAACGCCGTGCGACAATGTGTGCGGCGCACAGTACACGGCAGATGGTGTTTCCGAGCGAATCGTTTCATAACACATCATACAAAATTAATTAAGCCGTAGATATCGGTTCTGTAACTATATTACTGCGAGAAAAGCACTCTTTAGGGTCATGGACTTTCATGGCCTTCCCGTAAATATCACCTAATCTGGGTTCTCACGGGACGTACTAGGGGTGACCTCACCAGTAACATGAACACTTCCCGACATATGTACATGTACATGTTCGAGCAAACATGTGAGTGATTTCTAGTGAATGTTCATAACCAGGGTTCGGAAATAAGCCTTGTGGGGTTCTCAGCAAGAGAGATTGAATAGGAATAAATTGAATTGAATTAGCCTATAAATAAAAGCATATACCTCCCGTGTTACATGAGGCACATAGGCTAATGATTATTACCACTCAATTATTTACCTTCCGAAATAGAATTTGTACCTGAACAATTAAGTGAAATATGTTCTTGTTTGAAGGGCATTACTTTCTTGGGTTCGTGTGGTGATAGATGGTGATAAATGGAAACACGCATCATGCAATTTATTAAGCAGTAATTCTAAATTGGCTTGGCGAATCTGAGCTCGAGGTGTTGGCGGGCGAGATGCACTGCGTACGGTAGTCTGCGTAACGTCATTATGTACATTCTGATGCATGTGGTCAATAAATATGAATATGAAATGGTTCCGTCATTCATCAATTCGGCAAGATTTGCAGTTTCTCTGTGTGTCCCTAAATTTCGTCATAATATTACATTTTATTCAGTGCAAATGGCATTCCAAACATTGTGCAGACCTGGTACAGGTGAGATAGTCTCGGCTGATTTATTAGTTATGAATGCAATGACACTGAAAGTAAAAAAGTGGGCGATACATCAAATGGAAAGGCCAAGAGGTCACTGCGAACCATACTAGAACCGATTATATCCCGCAATACTTCTTAGAACTTCATGTTTACAGGAAATGTTCAGTTGCAAATTATTCACACTACGACTTACTATCTACACAAATACACATGTATACTTGTATGGGACGGAACAATGGAGATTAGGTACTCTGCCTATGGACGCACTGGAACAGCCAACCTACGGAGATTTCTGCTCGCACCCTTAGGATCACCAGACCTGGGCTCTACGTACCGACAGAGCTAATCCGATCTCAGCTGGGAGCTTTCTCAACTGAAAAACTGTTGAATAATTACATATCAGGGATTGCAATGCGTGGGTTCAGGGCGAAGTCCATATGGGGCTTATGTAGGATTTCACAACGATGACCAACCACATGCATGAACATATCGTTCGTCAGAATATCTACTGTCTATTGCAAGATGCGACATAATTTGTTAGGGGATCAATTGTAATCGATGCACAAGAAAGAGAAGAATAATGAGCGTAGACCGCAATTCCCAATATTGAAGATCATCAGCCCGCTGGATTGCCAACATTTGATCCTAATTAGGACATGGGTATCTCTGCCGGCCCCAAAACACAGAAGTACAATACGATAACCTCTTGTTGTTGGGATATGCGTCTGGAATTGTCAAACTGTGCTTGGGAGACGGTGTCAGCCTTATTGCAGACAATACACTATAGAACGTACTGCCCAAGGTTTGACACCCCTATGTGAAGACATCCACAACCGAATGACCGTTAATTTAACCTTATACTAAAAATCATTAAATGTGTTCAGCAGTCGAGCACTTTGCCCCTACTCTGAAAACCCTGCACGTTCTTCACTCTCAAGCATCTTTCCAACGTAGACGGAAAAGTGTCTAGAATAGAGTTAAATTGCTAAATATATTTTTAGTGTTGGTTGATCGAGTGTACAGCAAACAGCATACAGTTCACAGTCAACGTCATATCGGTCAGATATTCTGTCTCGCAGGAAAGTATGACCTAATTGAGATTAAAGTATTGGTTTTTATTTCGAGTACAGACAATGTGTTGAAATCTCCTATACCAAAATTACATACTATCAAGTGTATACGTTACAATCACGATCACAAACGTTTGAATTCAATTGAATTCACCCTATTTGGGTACACTTAATAGTAACAGTGGGTTTGATACGTTTAGTTCTGATATCTCCTTGCAAATTATTCAACATTCCCATAAAAGGTAAACAGAACTACCGAAAACAAGGTTGACCGGTTGTTGAGCTGAACCAACACGAACTTCAATATTTGGTTTTAGAAACAACTTATTCGCTGCCATGTGTTACTGCGTAAGAAACGTACACAAGTCTACCTCGGAGAAAAGGGATCTTGAATGGCTGGACAACTATCGTATGTCATCGTTATCGTTTGAAACACTGATTACTTACCTAAAATGCACCCCATCATCAGTAACATGACCGACAACCACCAGATTACCCGTAAACATGAAACTTTAGCAGTTCGGTGGATACTTTACCTGAAAACCCACATTGCTGATGAACTCATGGAGTGAGTGAAGGCCTCCTACAACGTATGTCAACTTTCAGACATTGTTCTTAGCAGCTTAGCGGAGGGGATGGTTACCACGGATGATTCAGTTGATATATTAACTAGCCATAAACTATCCATCGAGGAACCTAAGCAGCATGTCGACTCGAGGTGGGATTCCTCATGTGCGGGATAGACATTTATATGAGATGTTGCTGCTGCCGAATCTACCTCTGTAATCAGATCTCCACTTTTTTGGGTCTCGCCGCATCCCACATTTGCACATGTGGAATATTCTCTTTATCTACCGCTTGGAGTTCTATGTATTTGACTATCTATATTTCTAACATAATAATATCTCGTTCTTATATAGCGCTTTTTCACGTCAAAGCGCTTCACATATATTACCCTTGATCATTAGTGACTTGTCATACCCGCACTTTATACAGTGCGCAATTCTTCCTGTTCTTTCCTGATGCACAGACACTGTGTTTCGCGCCATCGTGTCGCCTGGGTGTCATCCGAATAGGGCTGCCACACACAGCGCACGCTACTATTTACAAATCACTTCACAAGGTTCCAAGAAACGCCTGGGTGGGACGAGGCACCGGAAAAGCCAGCCGGCGGGAATCGAACTAGCAACCTTTTGATCACTAGTCCAATGCTCTATCGACTGAACTAACTCGCCCTTACATGTCCTGGTGCCAGCGTGTTAAAGGTAAATCTTTACTTTTTAATGTAATTGGCTGAAATGATATGCGACAGGAAATGTAGGTAGCTACTATGGTAAACAATATTGTAACTAGGTTCAAGACATCAATCAATAACAGTTATCGTGACGTCAGTCAGCAAGCGGCGATACATTTGAAATTGAGTTTGGAGACGACTGGGCGGCTTTAAACAACCGAAATGGGGTACTGCCCGTATTGTCGGAATAGGTCTTGTTCTCTGAGCCGAGAGCAACAACAGATTTAGGCCGAACTCACGAGTCGATAGTAATAATTTATCAAGTTACTCGAGAAATGGGAACAATTCGATTTATTCGACGAAATTACATAAAGTGATTCCTCACAGCAGTGCATTGTGTGGAGATTGCTCGGAACTGCGGGATGTCAATATTCAGGCGCTTTCCCGCATGAAAAGCCTGTAGTCGATTGGAAAGGTGGTATAGTTCACCAATTCACGTAATATAAAGTAGTTTTCCCATGTATGGATTATATTGGTGATCTAGAAGTATTAATAAACCACACCCCTTCTTATCTTCGAAGATTTATGTTGCATATATAATTATAATATTCTAAGGACAATATTTTGTTACTGAAATGTTCGTCTATTGACATTATTACTACCGTTAAGATAACTTACAATGCAGAGTCTGCATACATCGACGTTATTCATCGTGACAAGACATAGTTAACCTATGTTTTTAAGAAAGATTGAATGCGCACAATAAACTAGTATTATTTTGTGGTAAAACACACTCCTTTGTCAAACGTTTTTCCTGGAGTGCTTCATCTATAACAATAGGTAATACATATACTCTAGTCATTTTATACACACAGAGAATGCTGCAACACAGCTCACAGTACTCACAAACTTCGTGAATATAGTGAGAACGTACGTATCGAACAAGCAAGAACGCGTTTGTGACTTCCTCCTAATCGCGAGTCTCACACCACCTCGGCAAGAGAAACAATGGGAACGAACTGCAGAAACCGGAGTGGGAAAAATCATCAAAAACGAATCTGAAGCATAAACAATCGCTCCATAAATACAAATGTATGTAATAGCATTATCAAAAACTTACAAGGCTTAGGCGACACTAACATGAGTACATGGCCTAACAACGAAAGTTGCGGGGTTGTTGTTGCTGAGCAACAGGGTGTTTCGTGCGGCATGCGGCACGCAGGCAATGCCAGGTATGTTATTGCAACCGCACTAACAGTGGGAACAGGGAGTCAAATACAGCCTAATAATTGTGGTATTGAAAGAGTCGCAAAATACGATTGGAAGCGATTTTGGCCGAGGAGTCAATCGCGAAATATCTGTAAAAATGTTCACGCTCTGTGATCCATTTCTTCTTATCTATTGCTGTGGGGATGCTCACAACATTGAGAAGTAACTATCGATGATAATCATTTATCTATTCTGTCAGAAAATGGGAGCAACTCGATTTTTTCTTTCACCCCCTTGCAGAAATATATTCCTGCTAGCGATTGCCATCAGCTCCACTCGCGTGTTCAGGAACGTCGATACGCGGGCACTTTTACGGTATGAATCCGTGAACTTCAAATCATACGGTGCATTGGTTTTCTAGAGTATGGAACAGGTGTCATTCATGAGGAAAAAACGAATGAATTACTACGCGGGATTGGAAATATTAACAGCAGCAGTTTTTATATATATACAGAAATCCGACTCAGATTGCGGTATATTTTCTTGGAGATCATCTCACGAGATTCACAGCCCTATATTCCTTAGTCAGGCTTGGTTCACGATTGATGGAAAAAGATTACGTGTTAGAATATAAGTTGATAATTCGTATGGTTGCAAACATAAAAATTAACTCGAAATAATACCTTCTGTCATATTTGCCTTGCAACAATAATTGACGACGAAACCTTATATGACAATATTCAAATGTCAACTATAGGACAATGATATTAGGATCGGCATTACAATTGTTTGACCCACGAAACACTAAGACCACTTCATGTAGTCGCTGACGCTCATATTAGTACGGAATTAACTATACACTTGAATGAACCATTGATTGCTATCTGGGAATCATTTACATCGTCTTCTACACCAGCAAAAAATCATTCGGATCATGTGTTGAATGATAATAATAATATATAATAATAATCATGTACGAATAATTTACGGATGATGATGTTTCCCATCCGATGCGTAATACTAGCATTGAAGAGAATATGCGGTGCAACCGAGAGTAGAATCGGATAATATTTCAAGTGTGTGGCCCGTTGGGATATTATATGAAATCGCGCCACAATCGTGATCAGTGTGAACAGATTGGAAACAGATGAACAAACTGAATAACATGATATAATTATATGCATTTCAGACTCCTCGTTTATAATTGTTTCTAAGCAGTACTTGCCATGTAATACGGGAGTTTAGGAGGATATACGTATTTAGTCGTTCAAGACGCATTGGATGCGTGAACTACTTGTTCGATTTTTCATAGCCTTAGGTCATAACAATCAATCGAGCACTTATTTAGGTCCAGTTCTCATCGAAAGCCTTCGCATATCGTTAAGAGCTCCTGGAGTGGTTATAACGACCTGATCATATTTCCTCAGAACGTACTTTGTTCCAGAGCACCTCATAGACTGACGAGTTCGATCCTGATTGGCTAGACTTGGCTAGACCGATATATTGCCATGGTATTATTCGAGGAACGTTACGATGTTTGCACCACGCCGTAATGGAAATATATTCTTTGTTGCAAATTTGGGTGAGGCATATAACATAATTATGTGGTTCTAGAGAGTATTATCCAACGCACACACCATCGTGGGCAGAACATTCGTTTCGGTACAGTCCAGGTAGCTTCGGATAGCGGAAACTATCAGGCCGAACCGGCGGGTCAATGATTGTTAGATTCGCTGGCTCGGTACTTAGCTTCAAGGTCACAATTAGGAGAATTTCACATAAGTACTAGATATACTCCTTCTAAGATTTAAAGTTGGTCAGTATTTCACCAGGAACTAGGTACATTCGCCGCATAAATAATTCCTACCAGAAAACATATATTAGTTTCTAATACGTTTGCCAAACCACTTCGTTAATCGTGTCCGTATCTTCAACTGTAGTGAATTATATATGAGTAGTTCTGTCATATACGCATCGCAAGCACCCAGTTGCCTCCACCTACAGCGTTTAATCACCGAGAGGAATAAGTATAAGGATGAAGTATGAACATGGTTTATCCCTGATTTTCTGATCAAGTACTAATGTGGTCGTTTCATTATCTACGATGCCGTCGATGACGCTCCCTGAAACATAGTGACATGCAGACAAGTGCCATCCATCATACTATCTATAATAGGGATTAGTAGTAAACCAAAAACTTCTCGAGAAGGAGAATGCATCGAGAACTGGAAGGACGCAAGCTTTCGCGACGAGAAAAAAACGACATTTGGATAAGCTGTATCGTATGAATATCACAGGATGGATGATCAGTGGTTGGGAAAAAATGACGAACACTTAGAGCAATGTTCAACATTGTGGAAGTTAGCATTCTTACACACAACCGTTATAGCACAAGCTCGGCACTATCTAAATACACGTGGCATGATTCAACTAGGGCATTATTTAAATCGGCCTCTCATCTGCACATGACTACCGTGATTCTGGTCTTGCGTATTCGCTCGGAAACTCTCCAATCGCGGAGGTGCGTTTTTGTTGAAACTTTCTCGGTGTCACGATTGTCCATGTTTGTCACGTCGAGATGTCACTCAAAGGTCCTACTATAGTCATCCGTGGGTTTCGTGTCCAGTTCATTTTGTAAATGAATCATTTGGAATTACTTATAGTTGCGGGAAATGTGATGTGTTCAGCTCGATAAACATCAGTCTTATGACCATCCCGATGCTTGTTTCAATAAAATCATCATCTGCATTCATTGGAGGTGACAGGAGTTTGTAATTACTACGGAATTATGACGTATTTATCCACATTCATTACCGGTACTAAAGACCTAATTAACGTTTCAATAACCCAATTAGTTGTAATTATATTCACTGTTCATCCCACGTGACACTGACATGGGCATAATTGAGTTATATGGTATAAGGCGTTGACAACAATGGGTAGGAAAAGTTGTATGTTTGGGTAGAGCTGTACCGTTCTGGTCTGATCACTAAAATTGACAATGGCGGGCTAGAAAATCGCCAACGTTCATATCTCATATTTGAGCAACCGAGGGGAGACCATGTCAATCTCATCCGATATCAAATAGATTTCCTCAGATTGTGATTAAATAGCTACCGCCTGGATCGTACTCGGCAAAACTAGTCCAAGTAAGTTCCTAAACGTGATAATATGTGAAACAAGAATATACTAAGATAATACAGACATATATACATATATAAGACATATATAAGTTGATCTCAAATTGTTCGAAATTCTCGGAAACATGACAAGGGCGTAAAATGACCACCCACTTTGTTAACTATGGGTTCTTCCTTCTCCCATGGAAAGAAATATTGTCGCTTTATTCGGGATGAGAACGAATATGTTGAAATGTGGGAATAAACGAAATGGAGCAGTAGTTTGGCGCTTTCGTTAAATCCAAATTATGAAGTGGATAGACAACCATGAATGGAAGAGAAGAGAAAAAAGTATATTTATTCGACATTCTAATCATTGATCTATACAAAATAACCTGATTTTAGGCTGGCCCATCTTGGAAATAATTGTTTTCATCAATACGTTATTTGTAGAATGATAATCTTTTCTCATCTCTTCCTAACATATATTCCCGGCATGATACGTAGGCCTAGATGAAATACCACTCGTCTGGTATCACAATATATAAAATAGGAGCCAGTAAGTTCATAACCGATTTGATATGCAAGTGTGCAACAGGAGTGGAATACCCGCATTGACTGGATACTTTCTCAATTGCTTTGAAAAGATCATTGCCCTTATTTCCACTCATAAGGCATTGCACTTGAAATACATTAGTTGTGTTCCGATATTGTTCTTTCGGGGTGAAAATCAAGGAAAGGGCAAATGGCAGGTGTACGTTACGTCGCCTTGTTACAATGTTCCGATGTCTCTACCATTTTACATTCCAAGAGCACTATTTCGAATGATTTTCTGTGACTGGCTTCCCTAGTTCCTAATTCTGTCGATGTAACAACAAGTCATAATCGGAGAAATAAAATATTAGTAGCCAAAAGAACATACGTTCTAAGATATTCAGAGACAGTATGAGAATCATATGTTACTCCTTTCTTCACATGTGAATATTGCGAATGTGACGAATTTTGAGATACATAAAAATGATTCAGACAATTCT